>BLKR01007231.1:0-41238 GCA_011170035.1 Teleogryllus occipitalis | reverse complement strand
GGGGAGGGGCAGGACGGGGAGGGGCGGGACGGGGAGAAGCTGGACGGGGAGAAGCTGGACGGGGAGGGGCGGGACGGGGAGGGGCGGGACGGGGAGGGGCGCGACGGGGAGGGGCGCGACGGGGAGGGGCGCGACGGGGAGGGGCGCGACGGGGAGGGGCGCGACGGGGAGGAGAGGGGCGGGGCAGGTGGCGAGGGCAACGCCACAAGTTGTGCGCAAACTTGTGCTTTCGCCCTTGTTTATATTTCTTCGTTTCAAGCCGCGGCCCGCAACGGGAGTGGGGGGAGGGGAGGGGCGGCGGCTGCGGCGGCGACGGGTGTGGTAGATGCAGTGGAATTCAACAAGCTTTTAATAACTAATTTAAACGTTTGAGCTTTAGAGAGTCGGCCAACCAGACCCGGGAAAGAGGTTCAAAAGAAAATGTGAATTTCCCCATAAAATTAGTTTTACCGCCGGCATGCGTTATTTCCTAATCTCAATTGAAAGTAAAAACAAACAAAAAAATTGCGAACATAGTTGTTATTCCATTTTAATATTTGATTATTATCCGGCAGATAAGAAAGCATATTATTTCATCTGTATATTTCCAATCACATTCCCCCCCCCCAAAAAAACTGCAGAAAAATTCATTGAATTTATTTTTCATAATATATTTTCATAATTTATAAAATTTTACAATACATAGAAAAGGAATGACCTTCGTTTTCGTGCTCTAATAATATAATAAAGTGACGAAACACAAATCAACACCGTATTTTCACTGATTCATGATATATGATATATTACAGAAAAGGGCAAAGAAATCTATGAAATATATTTTTTGAAAGTAGAAAATAAAAGATCTTTTTTTTCTTTCTAAAGCAAAAACTTTTGTCCAAATTTGCCGTTTCCAGGAATGATAATGGCAGATTTTTTTATTCCAACTACGTACAAATGCACGCCTCAATTTTCACTCAAATCTTCGATTTTTTCAGTGTCTGTTTTATTTTTCCTATCGTACATATTTTAAAGGTAGTAAATCGTTTGTCCTAAAAATAGACAGCAACCTTTCAACTTTCAACCATTGAATGCTGTCTGTTTAAGCAATTTTTAAACATGATTCGCTATGCAGAGGCATCAACAGGAAATTTCTCAACTCCAACCGATTCAATTCATATTTACAGGAAATGATTTTATTGAAGCAAGAAAAATATTTTTTCTACTTTTTTAAGTTTAATCAATTTAGGTGTCTTTGCAAGACGATTATACACATCACAAACAAACTACGTAAAAACGTACACACTATGAAGAATTTTTGAAAATTTCATTTATTAGTTTTATACACTAAGTAAAATACACCGTCAACAAGAGTCCTGTACGAGATTATTTCGCGCCAGCGCCACGGTAGCTATCACAAAATTGATGAGCAGCGAAATGCAGATAGCATTTCGGTTTTATACGAGCGAAAAGTGCTCGCCCGAGAACATCGAAGCGTGATACTTACGACACCGCCCATTGAGAAACAATTTCAAGCGTAAACCTAAAATTGAAGATGCCATGATGTTACATCTAAAAGAGTACAAATTATGTGAGAAAAGGGAATACAACGTTGTGAAGTGAGTCTACCGTAGCTTTTGAGAAGCGAGAACGCAGTGTACTCCTGCTGCACATACACGTGAAAGAAATGTAAAAGTCGATTATAAACCTTATTTTAGGATGGGGAAATGCGATAACTCCGACTAAATATTTAGGAATATTTAAGAATTGTGGAATAATGTTTCAAAAAATAGCTCACAATTCTTTTATTAAAATGGTAGAATTATATATACCTTCATATCCTGCAACTAAGACACTTTCTCTTAAAAAAAAGTTTACCCACTTCAAAAATAAAAACTCCTGTATGCTAAGGACTCCTATATGCTACGTCATTTCATCGTCCATGAATTGCTATTAATCATTTCAAAATGTGAAACAAAATCTTTAAATTGTAAAACTTGAATACAAAAGAGATTAAACCATTAAATTATATAAAGTAAGTTACAGGAACCAAAATGTAATATTCTTGGGTAATTGTAAAAATGAAGAAATGTAATTTTTATAAGTAATAATATTTTAGGGAATGAAATTGTGTGTACGTTCATAACCTTAAAAAACTGGATAAGTCGAACAACTCTTAATAAAATGAAAAAAGCAGCAATATTGATTCCGGACGATATTATTCCGTTCTTTTGTTTCATTGTTTTGGAAGTAAATTTGCGTAACATTAATTATAATCTCATCCACAATCAGTTGACTTCTATATAGAAAATATACCTAACATACAATGGAATATTATCCTAAATGGTTCATGTTTTGCAATTTCTTACATATTGCTTCTACAACGCTATTGCACTTGCCATGTCACCTACCTCTTCCACAGTAAGCGTTGGCATACTTATCCCCTTATTATCAACTATAAAGTAATCCCTTGCATTCCTATTAATTACCTATCTTGAATTACAACTACATACTAAATTAACTTGGAATACACAGTCGTCAGTTCGTCAGTCTTAAGATTTTAAAATTAAATCCATTTCTGAAAAAAATCTCACCTTTCTTCCGACTGAACATTGTCTCTATTTAGATATATATAATACGCTCTTCATTATCGTACGCGTCCCTCTTTTGGGTGGTCCAGCGAAATCTCATATTAAAAAATTAGATGTTATATGAAATAAATGTTTAAGGAAACTATTGAAAGCACCCTGGTTCTTAAGAAATGATCAAATATTACACCACATCCGTCTTCTTTCTCGAAAATTCTGGATCCTTCGTCTCTCAAATTTTATACTTCCCTTTCTTCTCTTTCATCTACATCACTTCAAATTGGAAAACAAACTAATATGTTTTCCGAGAATTAAATCATATTACTCAAAAGATCTATTACATCCTCCGTAGTTATCTTTTCTCTCTGCATCTATTATTAATTGTACACATTTTCATGTATTATTTTCTGTTTATAACTATTGTTTATTTTTAAGATCATTATGAATCTCGGAAATCAAACTAAAAATTATTACTTACACATAGCTGTAGCGTGTTTGGAGGTTACTTTTAGTTTCCCCTCATATTTTGTTTCAAGTGAATGTAATTGTTCATACCCTTGAAAGACAATTTTTTTTGTCGAGAAAGGATTAATGAATATAAAAAAGAAGTGAAGGGTGCCGTCATAGTCATTCCTCTCTCAGGCGGTGAGCAGGTCCACGGCGTGAATGGTTCAGCTGTGCCGGGAGCGCAGAACTCTCAGACACACAGGCGCTGGATGCTGAAACTCTCAAGCGGCATTTGCTGAGCAACGAGCTACTGCTCGCTCCATCACGAACAGCTGATATGTTCGGCGAATGTTTGCTTCCTGTGATGTGTCCAAAATCCGACACGCGGTGGGTAGCACGATCACCGAATTTTCGCCACTCGGCAAATACGAGGACAGTTCGGAAAGTAACGCACGATTTTTTTCGCCGTTGATATTTCCTGCTCATGTGCAGGTCTCGCGAGTGCAGCCTGAACTACGAAACAAAAATGGGGCGCATGTTACAGTCGTGAACTTGCGAAATGCAGAGAAGTGTAGTGCGAGAGAGAAGTAGTAGAAATGCAAATCAAAAGTCTCCACGTAAGAACCAAGTCCTCGCGACGCTTTGGAGGAAGTTATGTCCATGGAAATGTCAATGTTCCTCCTATCGTTTGTACGTATGGGGAGAAGATATGACAAAGAAGAAGGAGGCGCGAGGTCCTTGGCCTGTTTGTTAGGGTTCTGCTCAGGCATCGGAGAAATGAAGAATAGCGACGGACCAGAGCATTTGACCGCTAGAAGTATCCAAACACGGGTTGAATTCGACCTGTTTGCCATCGACTAAGTATGTTATGACTCATTTCTGAAATTCTTCATTGATGTAAATCTTATAATAGATTTGTCGGAAGATAAGATGTAGATGTTTTTTTTAGTACAATGCTTAAATATCGCACAAATGAAATTCACAGAGGCCGAGCAAGAGATCTTGACAGCCAGAGATCTAACAACTTTCTGGCAAATTGATATGTGTCAAAATAGTCAAGCCATTAAAAAGTGATTGGCGTCGCAACTTTTTATCACCTTCGAAAGTGAAAGCGAATTGGATGTATTTCCAATACAAACACATCCCTTTCTTTCTTTCGTTCACAGCCGTTAGACAAAATGGCGTGTTGCTAATCATTAATCAGTATTGAATGAAAAGTGGCTAAGGGAGCCGCAGCCGGTTGAACAAACACTTGGGAAGCAGCTGCGTGACCTCTGTAATTTTTCGCCACGTCTTTCACAACCAATACAACAAAACTGCACCCCTCACTAATGACAATGACTAAATCAAAAGACATAAAAATACACTAATCTCTCGACATCAACGAATTCGCTATTCCGAACATTCGCGACTTTAACATTCGAGTGTGTTTCATCCGTTCGCACTACATATTTTAAAGCGACTACATTGCATTTCCTTTATCAGTGTCATCTAGGAAACGAAGTCGGCAGACACTGGAGCTCAAAATATCACGTTCTGCAAAAATTCTGCATCGCGTTCTGTCAAAGTTGGAATGTCGAATGTCGACATCAATAGAATAACACATTTGTGAAGTAATTCAATTCAGATGCGACAAATTGAAGGTAATGGTTTTGGCCACATGAACAGAAATGCCATTCAGGATCTGTGTAACTATCATTATAATATCTTCACTGAAGAGTTTCGGGAAATTATCTGCAAAAAAAAAAACTCCTCGAATGTAATAATGAAGCAACAGAAGCGAAACTGCGACCTGAAGCAACTTCAATGTCAAAATTGTTAATGCCGTTGTGAAACTTCAACAAGCTGTGGTGGAAAGGGGATTCAAATGTGATTCAAAAATGGATATAACTTCGAAATTAAAGAGAGAAATCGAAGCTGCAACTCTTCTATATTTGGATATTAGAACATCAAGGAGCACGATGAAATAAAAATATAACCAACCCTATATCCAAGCATTTTCAACTTCGAAATAAGTTTCAAATGTTATATTTCTGATCATTGGGTTGTTAATTGTGAATTCTGATTTTAGTTGCGCTTATTCAGTTCTACTGCAATTGTGTGTGTGATATTTTTTCTTTTTTACACAGTTGTTTTATTTTTCAGGAACCTAATCAACATTTCTTTATTAAAAGAATCTCTCAACATTCGAGGATTTGACTTGAGTGATGCATTTTGGGAACCTAGCTCTCGCGAATGTTGAGGGATTTCTGTAGGTTTCTTGAGGTTTCGCTTAAGATTGAATATACATTCCCAAAAGAAATCAGAACTGTTATAAAAGCATTACCTATATAAAAAACCAGCCATTATAACATTAACAACAATATGTTAAAAAATCTCCCTAATCCAGACATAGCAAATATTACAATTATCTACAACTCGTGTTTTCGAATAGGGTATTTTACACAAACATGGAAACATGCAAATATTTTCCCAGTTCCCAACTAAAATAAAAAAAAGCAAGACTAGCAGAAAGTTATAGACCAATCAGTTACTTCCAACGCTTTATGAAATTCTAGAAAAAATAATGTTAAAATGTTTAGAAACGTATATGTACGCCATCAACGCAATTCCCATAGAAAAAATCTGATTTACAAAAAAATTTTAAAAAAAGGTCACACGCATCACGAATTACTTCGCATGTCAGGACACATCTACAGAGCTTTAAGAGAGAACCTTCTCCTGGGATTAGTTTTTAATGATAAAATCAGCATCTAGCGATGGAATATGGCATTATTTTCAGACGCGGAAGCCAAAGAATACCCGTTGTTAGGAAAGCGGATCAACAAGGTTTAATATTCCATGCTTGGTGATAACGTTGTGCAAATGGACACGCCCCCGAACACATTATATGCAGAAGGTGTGAAGAAGGCGTTGGATGGTCGTGGTCGTTAGAAATGACACATGAATTGATTCTCTAAAAGCTTATTGTGGCGAGCACACGTAAGCGGTTGGTAAGGTGCGATCGGATTTTCAGTATAGGCTGGGTATTAGGTAAATGATAGTGAACCGGGAAGTTATGTTTAGTTTGAAGTTTGAGAGCTCGGTCTTGTGTAAATTACAATGTTAAATTATAATTGGAAATTTTATTAATGCAATAGTCCGAAGTTTGAATTAAATAGACTCCACATTTCGAGGAGATGTGCAAGAGGGTAGCTCCGTAGATAGAAGAAGGCTGATAATTTATAGTAGTTGCCATCAATCTAATAATTGATTTCAACCAATAGAACTTCCAGGAATCGTGATTCTGTACAGAATCACACGTCCACATGCAACAGGGAAGGAGCGTATGTTGTGTGTCGAACCCATGGTTGAGTTGAGAGAAAAATTCAACAAATTAATATTATAAAATTTCACAAATAGCTAGCCCATCGCGGAGATTGGTAAGAAAGAAAATTTATTACAAAAGCTAGGCCTCCAAAATAACAATCAAATTGAATCCAAACAAAACTGCGCTAAAAATATTCACTCTGATCATATAACCCTGCACTCCACTTACATCCAATTCAGAAGTAATTAACTGGCACCCGCGTGGCAAACCCACGAAATATTTAGAATTATTAATGGATACCCAATAAACTGGAAACAGCGTATAAATAATGAAATATTACAGGATAAACCAAACTCCACCAACAAAGTCCAATAATAAACAGGTCAGCCAAACTTCCATATAACAGAGCCCTAACTCCATTTAAAACCATAATTAGAGCACTCATATTATTTGCTTGCCCAGTTTGGATAAATGCCGCAAGATCGAACTTAAAAGAACAACAGACTGTTCAAAACCAGTTTCCCTGTACAATTACAAATGCATTATCTCCAACCAACAGTTGCACAATGAATTCCAACTCCAAACTACAGAAAACCACAACACGTATCTCTCCACACAGTATTACCATAGATTACCTGAAATCATCAGAATACATCCCCTTCGGTTAGGCAGAAATCCCACTCGTGATAACCGAATTAAAAATAAATTTTCTTTCTACAAATTCCTTATAAAGTTTACCGAAATGTAACTCCCCTGAGGTCTGCCCATAAAGAATTCCACCCCCAAAAATGCATTTTTTAGAATTAAGTATTAGCATTAAGTGTATATTATGTCAACAATACAAATGTAGAATGTGAACTGAAGTTTGTAAAACCTGAAAATATTTAGAATAAAAATCATTTCTCCGAACAACAGATGCGTTCAGAAAAAACAACACAAAATGCATGGAATTAAAATGATTGTTTCTGAACTTTAAAAGGCTTATGAGTTCATAGTGTATTAATTTTACTAGAAATTTGTTGTACTTAATCGCTCTATACACTAATGTTTATACATCTTTTATAATTACTATCGCAGTCATGTAAAGTACAACGATTTTAAAAGAATAAAGTGATATTTTAATTGGAATCAGTATTGACGTTCAGTTGAAACGTCCAAAATGCACATTATGTACAAGTCGCTCCTTTGTGCGTTATATGAAGAATTCGTGTAGAGAGAATTTCTATCTATAGGAAAGCGCCGAAATCTGTTCGAAAGTTGTTCGCTCTTATCAACTGCGTACCAATGGGGAGAGAACGTCAGCGATAGGCCAAGCTTATTTTTTTCTCTATCTTTGGTAAGGTAAAGAGATAGCATTTCATCGTTTAGGACTAATAACCTTTCTTAACGCCAAGATAGTTTAAACTCTCAACGCTTATCGGACGGTTATAAAACAATTAGAAGTCGTCGCTAAGCGTAATCTCTTCCTCGTAACTCCTTCATTGTCTTACAAGTAAGCGTAATAATCGTTTTAATAACGCATGAATACGTTAAAGCTTATTTTAGTATCTGTGAACAATTTATGTCAGAGCAACATGGTAGATTCTAGTCCTTCAAAACCAATCACATGGGCATCTGCGTTCCAACGGAAAGGACCGCAAGTACAGAAAATATTCAAAATACTTATGCTCTTGAAAATGAAAATATTTTACACAAACTTGCAAATAATATAACCTGACAAATTTATTATATTGCCAAATACACGAAGCTGGGGGTGGGAGTGGTGGTGGTGGTGGTGGTGGTGATGGAGATCGTTGGCTTCCGGACCATCGACATCTGTGAGCACAAGGCAGCGGCGAGGCCTGTGAATGTGGTTGAGCGAATGGGATTTTCCGATGCCGGAGAAGCGGTTAGGGGAGGATGAGGGTGGCAGGGGTGGGAGAGAGTGATAAGGTCAGCAGAGAGTGTGGAAAAGAGTGGCGAGGTGAGAGAGAGAGGGGTGAGAGAGAAAGGTGAGGAGAGAGAGAGTGGAGATGGAAGAGAACGGCGAGATGAGAGACAGAGGGGGGATGGAAGAGAGTGGAAATGTGAGAAAGAAGGGTGGAAGAAATTTGACGTATGCAGGAGATGGTAGCGGGTTCAGGAGAAGGTAGATGGTTGTGGGCGAAGGGAGTGATGGCGGGTGAAAACGACGGAGGAAGCAGAAAGTGGCGGCGGTGTGAGAGGGGATGGTAGAAGAGTGGGTGTGGGAGAGGTCGGAGAGGAAGATTCGTGTAAATGTGGAAGTGGAATATACCCCACTATGCCTGAGGAGTAGGCCTAGCCTCCTAGGGAGGGACGGGGTGGTCGGAAAGGGTCCTCGGCATCAAGAGCGGGTATACGGGTAAAGGTGGGTGACGTAAATGGCGGGGAGCGGGGACGCGAAGAATTGGGAGAGGCGGGGTCTGCAGTCTGCGGGGCGCGTTCTTTACCACCCCGTTTATTACTCTTCATCAGTAGTACGTGTTAATGCGGCTCGTAAAGCTGGAAAGGCTGGTGGCCCCCTCGCAGAGGCAACAAGAGGGAGAAGAGGTGAGGGGGCCAACGGAGGCGATGGGCGACCGAGAGATGTGGACCGGAATGATGGCGCGAACGAGTGGAAACGAGCGCCTGAGACGGAGGTCTCGGAAAACGCGCGTCTCCTGTCCTTGGTTGAGATGCATCTGGCTTCCCTTCGACCTGACTTGAAAATCAAGCACGAGACTGTGAACGGAAAGGGGAGGAAAATTTAGCTAGGATGAAACCCACTTCCCCTTCCGCGGAGAGGAATGTAACTTTCACGTAAACGCTCATGGAGGGGATTCGCTACCCGCTCTTTCATTGCCAAGTCAGCTCTTTTGTAGATGCATTGAGCACGGAATTAACTGTTGCTTGGTTTTGCTACCATTCTTCAATCAATGTAGTAAAAAGTCATTGATTTTTCTTCACAAAAAATACTGTTGTCTGACTACGATATATATGTCCGAGGACTCACAGAAAACTTTCTGTGAGATGAGCAAATACTGGAGCATTTTACAATTTTCAAATGTTTTTTTTTATAACGGAGCAATCAGTAGTTTCCAAATGTTCCTAGTACTATTTCTAGATTTGGGAGCAAGAATCAGGTCAATCATGCAACAGGTCATCGAAAAGCGCAAAACTCTTAAGTCTAGCGTCTTCGTTTCAACCAATTAACGACATATTCACTGACACCTCCTCACGCAGTCTTAATACAAGCATGCCATGAGCATCTAGTTACAGTATTGCCTAATGCTAAGGAGGATTTATCCTACTGCAAATGTGTTGTCTTAACATTTTTCCAGAACTGAAATTGCTACCAACTTCATCATTTGAATATTCAAATCAATATTCTTTACTCACTGTCATTAGCGATCCGGAATCCACTGGAATACATAAATAAGTATATTGACTAAACAATGCAAAAATTAACGTTGAAACAGATTCGGTGCACTCTGTGACAACCTTTTTCCGCGTATAAAGAAATGTATGTCAGTTATTTGTGAGTAAATACAGATAGCCGGAATGTGGTCAATTATAAATGAAAATATTGCAAATAGCTTAAATTTCATTATCGATTCTGAAAAGAATTATTAATGTATCCATTCAATTTTGTGCAGAAACAATTATTAATGTACAACAAGGAGGACAAGAACATTTGTATCATGGGGTGCTTAAATTTAGAAAATTGACCCGTAATATTAAAGAGTATGCACACCGCAATCACAAATACAACAGAAGGGGAATATCAAATTAATTTTGTTGATGTACACCAAAACCAAATGTATATTGATAAAAAATCGAAATAATTGATTCTGTCAAAATTAAAGGACGATAGCTTATGATAATATAGTAAAAGATTACCAGCTGCAGAAAAAAATCAGCGGAAGCGAGAGCGGAAGAACTACGAAAATCACAGTGCTACGGCCACAATATCAACGATGAAAAATTTTTAAATAAATTAATAGGACTTGAAAATATTCAAGCGCCGGACACGCCCAGAGTGAGGAGGCTCGAGTGTGGACCGCCCAAGCACAGTGAGGAGCAGTGCTGAAAGGGAGATTGAGGCTAGCGATCGGACTTGCATAACCAAGGTGATCGAATAAAAAAAACGTTTTAAATCAATTAAATGGATACTAAGAACATTCAATTACCCAGCATGCGCAGTAGGCAAAGCAGCGTCCAGCAGGGCAGCCCCACGCGAGTGGCAGAGTGAGTATAGGAAAAGGGGGAGATGCCTGCTAGCAGTTTTCCAGGAACAAAGGGACCCGCCACCTTTCAAATTAACGAAATTGACTGCAAAATATTAAAAACTAACACCGGTACATATACGAGTATGAACGAAAACGTAGGCGTGGACAGCGTGTTAGAGGGAGGATGACGCGACGGGAGCGGGAACGAGGGACGGGAACGGGGTGCGGGAACGGGAGGGACCGGGGGGGACAGGAACGGAGCGCGGGGTGGATCGGTGGATGGGAACGTGGGGGCGGGAAAGCGGGGCGGGAACGCGTGAATGGGTGGATTGGAAACGGGTGTGGAACGAGCGGGAACGGAGTGGGAATGGGGGGAAGAAACGGAGGGAGGAAAGGGGGAGGAACGGGGAGGGAACGGGGAGGGAACGGGGAGGGAACGGGGAGGGAACGGGGGAGGGAACGGGGGAGGGAACGGGGAGGGAACGGGGGGAGGGAACGGGGGGAGGGAACGGGGAGGGAACGGGGGAGGGAACGGGAGGGAATGGGGGAGGGAACGGGAACGGGAACGGGGACGGGAACGGGGACGGGAACGGGGGGCAGGAACGGTGGCAGGAACGGGGGCGGGAACGGGGGCGGGAACTGGGGCGGGAACGGGGGGCAGGAATGGGGGGCGGGAGCGGGGGCGGGTACGGGGGCGGGAGCGGTGGGCGGGAGCGAGGGGCGGGAACGGGGAAAGGAACAGGGACAGGAACGGGGGCGGGAACGGGTATGTCAAAGGGGGGCGGGAAGGAGTTGGCAAGGGTGGGAGGGCGAAGGGGGTCGGCCGCATCACCCGGCGACGCCTCGGCGCTGCGCTGTTGGAGGGAGCAGCGACACCCCGATACGCCGCGTTTTATGTGCGCCGGAAGGAGCGCAGTATTTCAGCGCATGATGTTTACAGGCTTAAAACTGGCAGGCGAGAAATTCTGACCGCGCAGCTGCCTTCCCCTCCGCCGTGGACAGAGCGGATGGGGGCGGGGAGGGGAGGGAAGGGAAGAGAGAGGGCGAGTGGGCTTCTACTACGCCGCGCCGCTGACCACTCACGCTGTTATCGCTCCGGCTTCTCACTCGTGTAGGCGTTGGTTTATAGGCGCCCCGCCGGCCGCCTCATACTTCCTGACGGCGGATTGCCACGAAGATAAAGGATGTTACTTATTCAATTACTTACTATGGTCAACTTTCTTTCACCTGGGAGACTTCTACCGCTATCTATTTCTGCGACTGCCTGATGTTGTAAGATGTTTTACCTTCACGTTTCAAGTGCATATCCCAGAAGAATTGCCGGGCTGATCGTATTTTCTTCAGAATATTTCGGGTCCAAGTTTCAACAGAAACCTATTTTGAACGTCAACTTCATTTCCTGTTTTGTTTCATTTAAAAAAATAACTACCATGAGTGTAATCATTGTTGTGTATGTTGTGTATGCTATATAAGCTAGAGTTAGATAGCAGTTATAACTCAGTTCTATTTATCGTCAACGGATGATTTCTTAGGCTGAGATACTCATTTTGTGGTCGGAAACCAAACGAAAAATGCAGGAAATTCTACTCTTTATCATTATCAACAACGAATTTAAAAAGAAAAGCTCGAGAGCAGAGAAGAATGTTTTGGAACGTGACCTTGCAAAATCACAATTTCATACACAACTCATTCGTACGTCGCTTTCCATACCGTGGAAATTTAATGCATCAATCAAGACATACATTCCCCACATATTTACACAGACGAATAAATACGCTAAATCATCCAGAAAGAAGAACTGCTAGACATGAAAATAATATTAACTGAACAGCAAGCAATTGCAGAATTGCAAAAGCGAAGTTTACTCTGCGAACTGAATTAAGAATCATTTCTAATGTTTCTGAAGGTAGCCCTAATTAGCTACGAATGAGTATGTTCGCTTATCACAATGTGAAATTCGTTTACTGAACAATATAGTATATCTACAGAGAAAAAACAAAATTTAAACCCTCGCCCTAAGATTATAACAATTCTTCGTCTACATTTCAGGCTCCTTGTTTCAACGAACTACATTTACAACTCTTACCAAATATTTCCACTTCATATTCTACATTTTTTTAGAAAAGTATCTCTCACCTTAACTACAATAGCTTTGCCAGAGTCTTCCATTCGGTCTTCTGCGTTTCTCAGCTGCAGTACTTCCTCAATCATCTCACGTTCGTACTATTCCACCGCCCAGTAAGCGTCTGCCTTGAGTTCATTCACGAACCGAGACGCCGAAACCATCTATCATGCTTTGGACAGAAACAAATTAATCAACGGCGTGGCTCAGCGAGCTCAGAATAGCTCTTTCTTTCTGCGTTCCGTTCGGTTGGCGCTGAATACCTCATGAATGATTGTGTCTTTTTAATTGAATATAAGGAACAGATCACTAAATCCTTCCATAATGCAGCAATTGCCTAACAATGCAACTCAGTTCTGGATGGCACACTCAAGCTGAAAATTATAATTAAGGTTACAGAGTACCATAAATTAATGTATGTAGATAATTTAGGAAAAGTATCTTTGAGTTAAGGTTTTGCAAATGAATTACGAAACGTTGTGGGTGATGAATTTTCCCAAGTAACCCATTCATTATGAATAAATGAATGAACATAATACTCCAGAGCTCTTTCAGATACGCTCTTTCAGGTGTGTGTTTGCAACGTAGTATATCATGATTGCCTTCCAGAAACGCAAACGAAATCTCAACGTTCGAAAAATGTGACACCCATAGACGGTAATAAATCTGTTAATCGCCCGGAGCGATTTCGTGGTCGTCTATACTTGAGTTTTTCTAACGTGGCGTCTGAGGGCAATATCTCCAAGATGGAATTCGGCATGACATTTTGCGTCTTTCTTGGTCCTGCTGCAAGATGTCGCATGATCGCGACCGTATCAAGCAGTGCTGCAGATCAAGCGACTCTATCGGCAGGACTGAGAATAACTCAAAACGTTGTGACGGATTCCATCTTGGAGATACTACCCTCAGCCCCCACGTTAGAAAACCCCAAGTATAGTGGTGGGCTCGTTCTTGGTGGGATAAAATGCCCGCCCCAATTTTTGCGGAAAACACTGAGATTGGGTTCCAGGTTACGCAACTAGTCTTTTCAGTCTTCGTAGGGAAGTATTCTTGATCAGATCCTGTGAAGAGAGTGTTAAGTCAAGTTTACGATTTTTTTAAGTTTAATAAAAAAGCAAATAAATTTTCGATAGTTTCCTTAAACGATGCAATTTTCGTATAAAACCGTAACTCTTTTAAAATATGATATTTAGCGGTTAAATAGATTTAGGTGAAGTAGGCAAACATTCGTTTTAAATCGTGAATTTAGGAATCGAATTATAGCCATTATTGGAGCCAGAATTTCCATGCACAATCAAATTATGTTAAAATTCCCATGCAAACATGCATGGAAAAATAGCCAAATATCCACGAAGCAGGGTAAAATTGACAAAATATGCATAATATATTTTTAGTAGACTTTGAAACAGTAAACATTTAATATTTTTTCTAAATTGTCCTCTGTGAAAATTAATCTTCTGTCAGAAAAAAATTTGAACGCATAAAATGATCTTTTAGCATTACAAGACGTAATTGTGGTATACCGCAAAATTGAAATCTGGGTCAACACGAGGTGTAATTTTGTATTTTCTAATTATTATCCTCAAATATTGCTTTTTTTTTAATTTTTGAGAATTTTCAATTTAGAATTTGAATTTAACACTTCACATAATTTTTCCTTAGCAGTCACATCTACATTTCAAAACGCTAATTCGAAAGAAATATTAACGTATTCAACAAATTTTAATGATTGAATAAAGGTAAACCGCTGTTCCTTATTTGTGAATTGCTACAGGCAATTTTATGCAATTTTTTTAATACATATGGTCTTGCTTCTCTGCTTTGTTTTTAATTCCTCCTTTACATTCCTTAATACTCCACGCACTACTTGTAACAACCTAAAACCAGAAAATGTCTAGTTAGTGTATTGATATTTACGTACAAATAAAACCTACGTTGGGACGTGGACGGGAGGGTTAAAATGTATAGTATAATGTAATAATAAAAATTATGTATTTTACAACAATAATCAACAAATACCACTGTGTGTTGTCAGAATCTAAGAATAATATGTCTATTATACTATAAAATAAACATGTAATTTAATATTGACAAATTATGCAAAACAATTAATAAAGTACTTAATGTTCTATGTAGATGTCTAAATATGCAGTATTACTTGAAGAAATGTCTAATCATGCATTGTGCACGAGTTACTCCAAAAAAACAGAAAAAAAGAATTCACATTTTAAACGAGTTTACTACGAAACCTATACTTATAAAGTTTGAAAACTGTACGAAGTTTACATAAAAACATGCATTTGCAGAGAAATACTGTCCCTAGTCATTGCATTTAAGAAAATAAACACTTTTTTTTAATTGATGCTTTGGAGAATTCAATACTAGATAATAAACGTTGGTGGGAATTTGAAGTTTGTAGGTCACAGCAATGTGAAGTTTTTTAAACAGAAACCTACACATTTCTTTGGTCACTCGTGAGGTGAAAGTAAACTTATTAAATTCAATAAAGTTAAAATCTGAGGATGAACTTTATTCGTGATAATTTTGACTCATTTTTGTTTGATAAGTTTATTTTTTGTATACCAGCATTATAAACGAGGTTTTCTGTTGCAAGAAATCGTTCATAAAAGGGCCTTTTACAGCACAAATGATGACGTATTAGGTTTTACGGCACGAATGATTGCGTCATCACACATTCAGCCAATCGCGAAGAGAGAATCTTGGGGTGGTAGCGGCACATGGAACAGCCGACCACTGTTTTCTCGAACAGATGTCAAGCACCCGAGACGTCAGAAGAAAGTTGTTTCGCGAAATTAAGTTTGATTCTCTTGTAAATTTATAATGCTGTTATACAAAAAAATAGCGTATGCAACTCGTTTATAATGTTGCTTTATTGCATTCGTACAAATTTGAAAACTCGCTCCTAACGTCGCTCGTTTTCAAAACATGTACTCATGCAATAAAGCTTAACATTATAAACTAATTGCATAAACTACTATTATGGAATAAGGATCAAAACGAAGTTTACAGTAACAGTAAGGCAATATTCACTTCATGGTTGCAATTACTGTCTAATATAATAAGGGGTATATGGAGAATGAGTAGAATATTATATATGTATGAGCCATTTCTGGAAACTTTCAAAACGTTTAACAATTTTTATAAAAATGTTAAATCAAGATATTTCAGGAGAGGTTATGTACAATTTCAGTTTTGAATTAGAAAAGGCAAGAACTCAAAGTCATTCAATTTTTCCTAAGTTCTAGATCTCACGAATGATTGTCATCGACATCCACATAATATTCGCTGTTTTTTTGTGTAAAAAAATATGAATTAAATGTAAAAACTACTGGTTCTACAGCAGCATGTACTTTCCAACATTATGGCTATTTAATTGTGGAACAAAAGTTCTTTCTAAACATCTTCAAAATAATGGAGTTACAATAAAAACAACATCGTGAAAGTAAAACAGTTGAGAAAAAATATCACTGCCATACCATAGTATGTAACAGAAAAATGACATGTTTTAGGACCTGGAAGTCTGCAAACAATATAAGAACCTTTGACCCAATCATCGCATGCAATTGCTTGTCCTGAATATTTGCATACTAATGAAGTATCTCAAATGCAAAGTGTAAAGCATTTTAACAGATTTGTCTCTCTGGGGGCGACATTGCAATGAAGGCTGCCGCGCACTATAGTGATTATTTGCCGCAGCGGGCTATGAATATTCAGCATTAATTGCCAAGCATCTGCAGCAATATTTCATATTCATGAATGACACAAATCAATCAATTTATTATTTTTGTGTATAAAATGAGTTAACGAAAATGTAGCTTGAAGGCTTGAACTACGCAAAACTTCAAACCCACGGTTAACTATTGACGGCAACAATAATCGTTTTTCGCTATTGAATAAAAATATTAAGTAGTACGCTATTCAGTCATATTTTAAAAACGATTGGTGGTACAACAGTTCATATTTTCTCACGTTATTTAAAAGAGCTACTCAATATTATATTACTTGAACTTGCAAACGTGTTTAAAAACAGCAATTTTTGTCGACCCTGGGATTCGAACTCAGGTTGTAGGGCTTAGCGCGCTATTAACATTATCCCTACAATACCAGCATCGGACATCTAACCAACATGTTGACACTTTAAAAAGGGAATTGATTATTAACATTTGTAATTTTGGAACATTCAGAAATGTTATATGCCATTCTTTCATAAGAAAATTCTGAAGAACAGATTTCATGAATAAAAAATATCTCTAATATTATAGCTCCAGAAGAGGTCGAACAAATTTTAAACTTTAACTAATTTCAAAAATACAGAGTTGAACGAAAATGAGGCATGCACCATTATTACAAGCGTACGTTGCTCTATTCGAAAAAAAAAGAAATAAACTTGGAGGTGTTTTCGAATTATTATTTTTTAACAGCTAGGCGAGAACGGACAGAACGACAGACAGAATGACAGACGTTTTGCCATAAACCAATTGTTTGGCATGAAGAACACAAAATATGGCTTCTGACTCACCAAATTATAATTTTGGTTGGTTGGTTAGCGATTTCCAGCGGGTCAACAGCGTAAGTCATTAGTCCCGTAAGTGTAGTGCATGTTAGGGAGCGTGTGTGTGTGTGTGTGTGCGCGCGCGCGCGTGTGTGTGTGACGGGAGAGGACAGGACAAGGAAGGAAAGATCGCGCGCGGTCCGTGACCGTTTTTTTAGGGTACTGCTTCGGCATTCGCCTGGTGTTGATCTGAGAAACCACGAAAAACTACCGATCAGAGCAGCCGGCCGCTAGAATTCTCCTCCAGACAGCGGCTGAATTCGATTCAGCTGAAAAACTAGAGTCGAAAATTCTGCCGCCTTCAGGACTCGAACCTAGGATCTCCCGGTCAGAGGCGCTGCAATGACATCAGTTGATGCACTGAGCTACCGCTCCCGGTCGAAAATTTCAGAAAAGATTATTTATTACATACATGAGCAACAAATTTCTACAGTTTAGATATCAGGGACACACGATTAGAGTTTTCCTGTCAAAAATCACCACTTTCCGATGCAATTGAATACTTTATCTTTACTACATAAGTACGCAAGAAGGTAAACCGTTTGTGAAAAGCTTAGTGTCCTTTCATTTGACAATTTAAGTCTATCAATTTTATGTATATTTAACTTTCCTGAACAATGTAAATGAAGAAATATAGTTGGTATAAATATAAATGAAGTACTATTAGAGAAATTAAGCACGTGGTGGAATGAAACACGCAAACGTAAATGAGTCCCCTGTGAAAAACTAGGCGCCCACCCACTTTTGACGTCCACTAATTCCACACAGTTTACCTGCGTAACGAGAGATTCTTCCCCGCAAATATGTCGTGTTTATGAGCCGAAACGCTGGTGATTCATCAAGACGCCAATGCACATTGCCAAGGATACCGCCTTACTTAATCATGCATATACGATGCTAGTAACCAAAGCAGCACCTAGTCGCAGATACTTGGTTTAGAACTTTAAAATGTATTTTCCACAACCAGTCATTGCTATCCATATCTTTAATCATATATTACAATAATGACACTATATTCTCCACTGAGTAAGAAGTGTGATGCCCCAGTTTGCTAAAGCGGCAGCGCGGGAGATATCTCGGAAAGGAGTGAGGATTTAAATCACGGGAACCACCGAAGCGCTGATAGCATCTGTGTAGATAATCTTACCAATTCACATTCGACTTTTGCAAGAGGCTTTTCATATAAAAATCCTGTGAATTTCCAGCAAAGAAACTTCTCAGATGTGATCTACCTTTACAGTTTTTAGTGTCGATAGCGCGGACACTAGTCTGTGCATATCTTGGAGACATTTCTTATCGCATTGTGTCACATAAAAGCGTATGTACCAACACTGACAAAGTTGCGAAAAACAGCTTAATTATCTCTTACGGTCAATAACAGTCTTCTTCCAGATTATAAAGGAGTAAGGGACTTTGTAAAGAACGCAGGAATGCTGAAAAACCCAAGGAGTATGGAAACCTCCTACAGCAACATTTGGTACTTTTGTCTTGAGGAGATCTCTTAAAACAGAAAAAAACCAAACTTTCGAGTCATTTCAAAATACTCTCCTCAAAGCTAGTACTAAGGATATATGCGGAACAAAACATACAGAACCTTGAACTATCGCTACAAACATGTTTATTACATTGATGTTACTATTCATGTAATCGCAAACGGCTTACATTACACACATAAAATTTGATATTTTATAGTATAAAAACATATTAGAAATTTGAATACGTTATATCATACACGATTCGAATGCTTTTTTCTTAGCTTTTACCAACAACCTAACTATTCGGCAGAATACCTAGTAATATTATTCACGTCCCGCAGGCCTGAGCTACAGGGGCTCATTGTCATACTTTCAGCTTGTTTATTCTCTTTCTCCTTTGCCCATTTTCTTTCCTCCGTGTTCATATTCTACTTTTTTTCACAACCACCCCCGAAAAAGCGCGCACCATAAACGCAAGCCCGGTACTTCATTCTGTGGAGGCCCGGGTGGTTGAAAAGCGCCTGGAAGCGGGAGGAGCGGGGAAGGGGAGGGGAGGGGAGTGGAGGGGTGACGAAGGGCTCCGGACGCGTCTTTGAGGTGGCAGCCCGGCACGACTTCGTCGCCGACGCCCTGCTTCCACGCCGTGTTGGCCTCGAGCACTGGGCGCCCTCGGAATCGCACCGCCCCTTGCTCCGCGCCCGTCGCCGGAAGCGCGGACAAAAAGTTGTTGTTTTTGTATAAGGTCGCATCAACATCTAGGTCATTAGCACTCCTATTGGAGTTTTCGGTATGGTAACTAAGAAGATGAAAGAAAATGGTGATGATACCAGGTGAAAGGACGAACAGAAATACAACCATGCCCGAGGCGGGACTCAAACGCGCGACCCTTCGGTCTGAGATCGCTACGACACTACTGCCTTAGCAACCTCGGCTACCGGATCGGCAAAAGGAAGTTGAATCAAGGTAAAAGTAACGGTATGTACACGGAAAGTGCAATGGTGGTGCGTGGAATTGGTGGTGGCAGTCGTTTTACTGTTGGTGCAAGTTGTGTTTGCGATGATAGCAGTGACGGTGGCGATTGTGGCAAGGCAATGGTGACGTTGGCAATAATGACAACTGTGACAGCAGTGGTGATAATGGTGACAGCAGTGGAGGCAAAGATGATGACAATGGAGACAATGACAACGGTGTGTATGAGGCCAATGATTGGAATGACGACGGTGGCAGTGCTGGCAATGGCGACGGTGGCAGAGGTGGCAATGGCAAGGATGGGAGTCGTGGCTATGGCGACGTGGCAGTTGTGGTGGCAACAGCGACGTGGCTGTAGTGGTGGCAACAGCGACGGGGGCAGTGGTGGCAATAGCAACGGTGGCAATGGCGACGGTGGTAGTGGTGGCAAAAGTGACGTGGCAGTAGTGGAGGCAACAGAGACGGTGGCAGGGATGGCAATAGCGTTGTGGCAGTGGTGACAATAGAGACGGCGACAGGGATAGTGGTGGCAGCAGCGGTGACCCTAGGGTGTCTGTTGTTGGTAAATATGGTGACATTTCTAGAAGAGTAGCTAAAGGCAGTAATGATACCGAGTAAACATGCATGTTGACTAGCTCATAGTGATGACATATGGTTATGATGGAGTACCCCCAGAACAAAACTGGGGTGGTGCCAGGACAAATCGAAAGAAAAGGCAGCTAATCCCGGGCCGTTTCTATTTGAAAACAGGAGCAAAGACGACGGCGGCTGAGCAAAAAAAATTACGTCGATTTGGCAGCGCGTCGGCGCCGGCGGAGCAGGTGGCGGGAAGCGCCAGCTGCGCGGGAAGGGCGCGCGTGTACGAATACCGCTCAGAGTCGGGCGAGGCAAGGCGGAGCAGGGCGGGGCGGGGCGGGACGGGGCGGGACGGGGCGGGACGGGGCGGGACGGGGCGGGACGGGGCGGGACGGGGCGGGACGGGGCGGTGCGGAGCGGGTGGGGGGAGGGAGCGCAAGAAGATGCGGCGGAGGACGCTGTCGTTGGGCGTCGCGCCGGCGCGCGGCGGGGGAGCGCGGGGGCGGGGGAGGCGGATCCGCGCGGGCGGGGCCGGGCGCGGGGCGAAAGGGCGGGGGGCCCATCAGAGGGACCGCAGGGCAAGGGCTGCGGGGCGAGAGCGGGCGTATCCCCGAGCTCATCAGAGCGCCGGTCTCGGCGTCTCGGGCGACGCCACCGCCGCCGCCGCATCCGCATGAATACCTAACTACTCGCCCGGCGCGCCTGTGGTCCCCAACGCCGCCCCCGCGTCTCCGCCCCCGCCTCGTCGCGGGCGCGCCCGGCACGCCCCACCGCGCTCATCGGGGCGCGGGGCGAGGGCGAGAGCGGCCAGGGGCGGGGGCGGGGCAGAGGGGGAGGCGACGGGAGGGTGCGCGGGTCACGGAGGGAGCGCCGGGACGGAGGTGTCAGACGCAGTTACGGCGGACGCGGAGAGGGCAGAGTGAGGGGATGACGTTGAGGCAGTAGCTGAGGTAGAGGCACCGGCAGTGGCGGTAGTGGTGCAATGAATGTAAGCGGAAGTGTAGGTGTCGGTCGCTGTATCGGTAGCGATAGTGGCAGTAATAACTCTAGAAATTTGGATACCCGGAGACGATACCCGGAGACGATACCCGGAGACGATACCCGGAGACGATACCCGGAGACGATACCCGGAGACGATACCCGGAGACGATACCCGGAGACGATACCCGGAGACGATACCCGGAGACGATACCCGGAGACTAGAAGGGCCTGTACTGGTGATGATTGCTATAGATAGTGAAGAGCTGTACTACCAGCACAGTGAAGGGCGAACAAGAAAACGGAGATCGCAAGTGTGAGAGAATGGTATGAATGCAGGATTTATAGTGGTGAATGGGCCAAGGCGGTATGTATTTAATTGGGAATAGTTGACAGACTCGCATGCAATGTGATGCGAAGATACCGATAGGATGACGGAAGGACCGGGTCGATGACACAAGAAGAAGACTCACAGAGCGATCTGGAACCAGAAGAAAGAGTGGGTGTCGTGAAACACGAGGAAAAAATGGAAAAGGATTGTGTAGATGAATAAAACGTGGTGAGAATTAAAGGGACGATACAATTCTAAATGCTGTAGAGAGCATTTAATGTGCTTCACATAACATTTCCCTGATGCAAATCAGCAAGGGGTCATATTGAACGAGGAGGCAAAAAAGGTTAGGGCACATTTTAAGTTATTAATGAGGGCGGGGTACTGCATGCTTCCAGTTGAAAAAAAACGCGAGATGCTGATTGTCGCATCCACATTGTTTTGTCTGCTATAGAGTACAGTAGAAGACAGACAAGTGAAAACTTACAGAAAGCGTAATGATGACAAGCGTCTTACAATAAAACAGAATAAGAAGAAACGAAGCTCTTCAACATACAAACCGTATAATTGGGCAAATTCTAAAATGAAAACCCTTGACCTCAAAACTCCGGACTTTTAGGTTGAAGCACAAGAGCGCTGTGACGAGGTGGATGTGCCACGTCGGATAGGATAATTGGAACCAGGGACGAAATCGTTCTACGTGAAGGTAGTGGGTGCGAGGTGAGAGGACGGGTGGCGCTTTCGGGTGTGAACAGCCACGGCGGGTAGCGGAGCTCGAGAAAAGAACGGGACGCTGAACGATAGGCGGGCTGCAGCGCAGTCCGGTTGTGTGAGTCAATTGAATGATAATTCCGAGAGTGTCCACTGTTAAGGCCATTAGTCCCGTAAGTGCAGTGCATGTTTGTATCGTGCGCGCGTGTGCGTGTGCGTGTGCGTGTGCGTGTGCGTGTGCGTGTTGCGTGTTCTCTATCCTCGCTGGTTGGCGAAATCCCGCGTCGACCTACGTCGACTTGCGGGATTTTCCGCAACCGGGTATCTCCCACCAGCGGGGCACCACCCCGGCTGGGACAATCCCTAAGCTCCCGACAAGTGCGGTAGTGCAGTGTATGTGAATTGAAGTGTATGTAAGCAAGGGGAAGGAAAACTCACACGCGGTACGTGCCCCGTTTGTGAAGGTACTCCTCCAGCTTTCGCCCGATCGGGGAAACCACAGAAAACCACCAAACAGAGCAGCCGGCCGGCAGAAATCTCCTCCAGAAACGGCTGAATTCGACCTACCTGTCTAGGTAGTGACCAAAATAGCTGTCTAGCTAGTGGCGCAGTGCCTGTGACCCTAGTTCTTCTCGGTCACAGACACCGCGGTGTCATCAGTCGATGTTCTGAGCCACCTCGGCCTCTAGGAGTTCATGGAAAGAACGAGTCGCTTGACAACAGGCGGACAGTGGCGCGGCCTGGGAGGGCGGGTGACCTCGGCCGCTTTGGTGGAGCGCAGAGCGGCCGCTGGGTGGGGAGCGAACGGGATCCGGAGGCACCGAGCAACAGTTTGGTGCGCCTGGCAGCCCGCCCAGCCACGCCCGCCCCGGCCCGGCCCCGCCCGGCCCAGCCTCGCTCAAACGCGACTCTCCCACCGCGACTTCCGATTCGACTGCATTTGCCAGAATTGCTATTGAAAACACGCCGGGGCGCGGGCTAATGCGAGTCCTTCTGCCCTCCCTCCGCCCCGCCCGCCCGTGCCGCTTCGCGCCCCTCCAAGCGGAGTGCAGCGGAGCGGGAAATGTAAAACAAGTCGGGAAACGCATAGAACCGCTCGATTCCACAGGTCTCGGGTCACGACCTGAACAATAAACATAATCGACCGCGTACTCACGAGGTATACAAAGTTACCGCGAAATGACAACAAAAAAACACGTTCGATTTGTTTAAGCGTTTCATACATTTGTTCCGATGTCTTTTGATAAATACGTGCAGTGACTATGTTAAATAATTCTCAGTGGTTCCTAACTAGGCAAGTAGTTAATTTTAAAATTTTAAAAAGTTTTTTTTCGAAATACATATCATAAATAGACTTCCTTCAGTAATGGAAGAAATTAAATTAAATGAAGGGAACTGGGTTTTTCATAATTCGTATTCTTTTCTTAAGACCCAAAAGAAGTCATCACATTATGTGACATTATTTCAAGTTTTCCAATGGAAACTTAACATTTTTGAATATTTGATGTTATACTACGTAGATATTAAAATTGAAATGCATGGTAAGCAACAGCTCTCTTATTCACATTTATCCACATTTTAAATAATGTGAAATAAACTCGTATTGTACTGTCGTGTTTATTTAACTCGTGCTTACCAACACATACACAACACTTATTATAAATATTCCTTTGAAATTTGGTAAATGAACAAAACATTTCTAGATCTCTGATTTCTTAAAGGCAAAATATCAAATCATTCTCAATTAAAAATAATCATCTCAAAATAACAACCACTCTTCATTAAACCCCTTAATAACCAACAATTTTTGGTGGTGAACTGATAAAGGTGAAAAGTCTTTGGGCATGTTTTCAAGCAAGGACACTTATTTGCACATAATGTCTCCAGTGGTGTACACAAAATGAGTAGTACGTAGGTATGATACCACACACAGCAGGGTTATACTATGATTAAAATTAATCACGTTAAACGAACAAATTAAGTAGAGCAAGCACCGATTGAAGTATAGTACCACCGAGTCATGAATGAAACGTATTGTCGAGTATTTAGATTCATGTAATAGACATTCCTGAACACGTATATAACAACGAAAATATCGGTTTGGCCATGGGAAAAATATTTCTCTATGCTTTCATGAGAACTCACTATAGTTCCGTTTACAACAAAATATTCATCATTCGTACTGTAATATAGATTTTACCCTAACTAAACCCGCTTCCTTTTTTCTTTACTCTTGATTTCGAGTTTAGGAACATCTGTGAAGACCGATTAGCAAAAGCATGCAACGATATTCGTACATGACCCTCCTACACAATGTGTATTGGTTGGTTGTTAGTTATTCCGGTCGCGTCAACTAACGAAGTCATTAGCCCTGTTAGTGTAGTGCATGTTTTTTCCTCGATTGTGGTGGTGTGCTTCGAGGTGGCGGTGAGCTTCCCCGGCTCGATGGCGAGATCCAGCGCCGACCTACTGTCAGCTAGCGGGGTTTCCCCAACCAACCAACCTAGGTAACTCCAATCAGCGGGGCACCGCCCCAGGGACTAGCTCTAAGAGTGCACGTTAGTGCAAGTGTGTGTAAGCTGTGAGGATAAGACAAAGAAAAGGAAGGTAAGATCGCGCGCGGTCCGTTGCAGTTTGTTAGGGTACTGCTCCGTCATTCGCCCGGTGTTGATCGGAGAAACCACTGAAAAGTACCGGTCAGAGCAGCCGACCGCTAGAATTCTCCTCCAGACAGCGACTGAATTCGACCTAGCTGACAAGCTAGTGTCGAAAATCTTGCCACTGTCAAGACTGGAACTTAGGACCTCCCGGTTAGCGGCACTGCAGTGATATTAGTTGATGCACTGAGCCACCTCTACCGGTAATGCTTTTCGAGACTCAGAATATGTTGAAAGCGTTCACCATGTTCATCGCTCACAGCTATATAATTTTTAGCTTTGCTTTAAATTACACTTAAAAAGTGTGTTTTGAGAGTAGAACGTATTGCATTCCGTTTAATGATAAGATGTCAGTAAGGATATCATGGGTTTGTCATAATTATCTGGCCGTTAGTTTTCAAGAAATTACTTACTACATTTCTGAAAGCTTGCCACACCTCCTTCTCAACATCATTCAGTAGGTTCTTAAAGAATGCTTCTTGAAAAAGTTCGAATTTGTGGACCCACAAAAAAAATTGATGTTCCCAGTGCTGATTCTGGGAAATTTTGTAAATAGATTTAAATCTTAATCCATTTTGATTCTTTTCTGATGAAATTATGATGAAAGTATGTTTTATTTGGAGAGGAGAAAGGAAGATTTATTTCGACTCCACCAGAAGGTTGTGCTTCATATTTAATTTCCCAGGTTCTATAGGCTGCAGGAAAGTCCATTATATTTTTTACTGAAATTAAATATCGTATCTCTACCGTTTCATTCACAGAGTAATGAACAATCTTTCGTGTAGCCTTGTTAGAGTCCAGTTAATACAGATAATTTCCCAGTATTGACCGTATTTCTTATATTTATTTGAAATAATGAATATTTACATGTTTACATATGATTCTTTCCTATGTACCACGTAACCAACAGGAATTAAAGGTAACTTATATGAATGCGAAAATAGCAATCGTATGAATGATTTTTTGCCACGTGCCATACCGTAGGAATGGCAAATGACATCGAAAATCTCCTGTGACCAGAGTAATCAGGAGACCTGAGTAACTTGTTTTTGAAACAGATGTGTTTCGCCCAACTCGTACTTTGATCTAATATGCACAATGTTCCAAATTAAAGTTTCAACCTTGTTAATATTATTATTATTATTATTATTATTATTATTATTATTATTATTATTATTATTATTATCATTATCATTATTATCATTATTATTAGTATTATTTTCCGTTGGATAACGAGCGCAACTTGACCACATATAACAAAAACGACTGTTAACACATTCCCGTGGCATTATTAATACTGTCGAACAGCTTCAGCGGAGTTCTACACTTCACGATACAAATTCACTAACTCACGGTGATTAAATCGTCCGTAAACGCACAGGAACAAACAACACTTCCGCATCAATTCACTTATGTAGAGCAATTCTGGTCTGAGTAAAGAGGAACTTGTACCACATGGTTAGGCTATGTTCTGAATCGTCTGCTCGTTATTCACAGACTTGCTGATTTGGAGAATGTGAAACAAGAAAAAGTTATTTAGAAAACAATATTTTGATATAAATTCACCGTAGACCGTACATAGCTAAGGGGAGCGTGATATTCTGAAGGATGACTTCGAAATCAATTGACCCTTCTATGAAAAAAACAACAACATACCATTATTTTCGTGTTTAGGTGTCAGATTGAATTGAAAAATTCATGTACTTTTCATGTCGCAAAATTTGCTTTTGACAAGTGTTCTTTACGAGTCGAAGACACTCGACCAGACAACGAGAGATGTGCGGGATTATAAAAGGGGTGAAGCATGTGATACTATGAACTAATTTTACTTCCGAACATTTATTTAACGCTTTACCTTCGAAAATTAATGTTACGGTGATGTCCTTGTTATTTGTGGTTTAGCAATTTAATGCATGTCCCTATTACGTTTATGTGTGAAACCTTTCAAATATTATTTTATAACAAACTTTTGGGGTCACGGATTGGGGACAATGTGAGAAAATTGGGTCATTTTTAATCTGACAAATATGAAAATGATTATTAAGACTTAGGAAGAGGAAGGTGAAGAGAACGAGGAGAGGGAGGAAGAATTGTGATGGGGAGTAAGGTGTGGAACACGGGGTAGGGGAGGGGAAGAGGATTTGGAACGGCAGGAGGGAGAGATGAGTGGGAAAGAGGTAGGGGAAGAAAAGGAGGGCAAGAGAGAGAGCGAGGACAAAAAGGAAGAATGGGAGTAGAGGGGAAGGTTATAAAAGGAGGAGGGGAGAGGGAGATGGAGTGGGGGAGAGAGAGATGAGGTGAAGGGGAGAGAGATAGCGGTGGAGAGGGATAGCGAGGAGGGGGAGAGGGAGGAAGCGAAAGAGGAGGAGGAAGAGGAAGAAAACGTGTGATAAAGGTGATAACCGCAAATAAGAACATAATGATGTAATCCAAGAACATATTTCTACGTTTCGTGCCATGTCCCAATAATGGGGGACAACAATTTTTATCAATACACATAACCCATGTAATTCACCTAAAATCTTTAAATTTTTCTTGAAAGTCTTTTCATAAAATATTGATTAAAATTGAGTTCATCATACCAAAAAACATCCTCAAATTAGATTACTGTCGGATAACTTTCTTGACTTCGAACTCGTACGCGTGTGCTTCCACGATCTACGAGGTAACTACTACACCATCACAACAATTGGATACTACAGGAATCTTTTATTTTATTTTAAAAGCCTGAAGGTTAAATAAAAATAGCACTCATGCCAAATAATTCAGTGTGTTGTGCTTCACCTCATAAAACAAAAAGTTTGGTGCCGAATTAGTGGAAAATTGTCAAATATGTCGCTTAAAATTACGTAAAATGCAAACACAAGAACTTCACATGAAATGGTTTCAAGATCAAATAATGAAATATAGATTTCAATAAAAAATAAATCTTCAGCTCCAATATCCTAGGTGTAGAGGAGGTTCGAATAAAAGTTGAACTTTTAAAATATCAGAACATGAAATGACAACCGGAACTGAACGATATTTATAACGTACTTTATTTCAGAAAAATTAAAAGTAAATTTGGGACAATTTTGAAACATTTAAAAAAATGTTCCAAGGTCATCTAAAATACCCCAAAATTTAAAAAAAAAATGTTTCAAATTCGCTGGGTTTAGAAATTTGAGCAGGCTCATCGAGAATATTCGTTTTGGCGACAATCATATATACAATATTTCCGCGCGAGATAGACCCAGTGCTTTACAGACAGACACGAGAAAAACATACTGAACCGCAATGCAGGCTTTCAGAATTCATAAGTAGTCCAGATGTAGAAATACATTTCCCTTCATACTGGAATGTGATTCTTCCCCGCCGGGGCTATCAGATGTAGTCCGAAAGACCTTGTCGGCCTGTTTTACTATACGGAGATATCCGATAGTTCCATCCCCGCAATACCTAGCTTAATTATGGGGCACAGTAAATACCCTGGGAATGGAAGAAGAGCAAAAAGGTGATACTTGTCTGTTGGAAAGCCTTATCGTGCCTACACATCCACATCCAATGTCCGCACAAAGCACACATTCATGGCCGAAGCAGAATCGAACTCACAACCCCCTGAATTTCTAAAAATAAAAAAAAACTATCAAAGATTCGTACGGTAATATTTTGTCAATAGCAAAAATTCATTATTCCCTGGACATGTTTTTGGTACCCACTCATTCACAAACAAGTATTATCCGGAATTATCGACCAAATGTATTTGATACGAGTGAAGTTATCTGGCAGTCACTGCAGATTTTTTTAATAGGTTGACTTGCGGGTTTGTGCAGCGATTTCATTACATTTCGCACTCTGGACTATGATATTATTTACCTCCTAGTTTAGTGAATTCAAAAGCATGATTTGACGCTTGTTATACAAATGCGGTTCCTCTATTTTCAGTTTTAGTATAACATACGTAACCTATAAAATAAAGACTCACCCATTTGAAGACTTCATGGGCCTGTGACGCAAAGTTTTTAGGCCATGTATGGCAATGTTCGATGTGGTAGAGAAGGAAGTAACGTGATATCCTATGTATGACATCAGCAATTACCTGAAATACAAAGTAAAATATTATGTAATAAGTATAATTCCATGTAAAGCAAATTTTCTTCCAGACTGTTCTAATTACAACACATTGGCAAACTCTACATGATGATGTTCACAATAATTAAAAATAGAAATGAAATTTAGTGGCATGCTCGCTTATCTATTCTCTGAGGTACAGATTTAACCGAACAAAAGTTTTTAATACCTGTCAATATTAATTTAAATAATTCAAATTATGCATCCTAACTTATCAACATCGTCTTTTTCAACTATTTCTATCTCTTCTCTAGTCCTGAATTTGTTTGATTTCTTATTATACGTTACGAAGTAGTTTCCTCCTCGGAAATTTTACTTTAAATGAAACATTCACAATGTTACGAAGAATTACTTAAGTTAAAATTTTAACTTCATTTCGGTTTATTCGAGAAAAATGTAAAGAACGAAGGAAAGATTTTTATCAGTGGAGAGGAATAGCTTGATGTATTCTGTAGAATACATAACCAGAACTGAACCCCAGTATTGAAAGTAGTTCCTATGACACAACCAGCTTCCTGCAGCTCGCATTTCTATTGTGGTGTATGAACAATAGTTTTCCGTGAACCTCGGTGCAAACGTTTGTTTCCAAACTTCCAAACTAATATTTTTAAATACGTAATCAGGAAGCAAAACATTTGTGCAATTTACCGACAGAACTTTTGGATTAGACATACGCTAGCTACAAACAATAAGTGAATCCTCCGGCGCCCAGAAGTGCAACCTTCGCGAGCCGATAAGGACGCAACGTCTGGCGGCTTATCTTTCACTGCTCGAGAGAAGCGCTGCGGGCAAAGCTGAGACACGTCTCGCGAGAATTCCGTTAAATCTCGCGGAGTCTCGCGACCGCCGCCGTCACGCCCGTGGCTAGACGGGGGTGGGAGGATTGTCCTCCCATTCCGTTCCGTCCCACCAGCCAATTCCCGACGCAAGTGCAAGAAAACAATGGGAGAACGCGAGATTACGCCTCTAGATTGTGGTGAAAATGGGTATTAAGAAAGAGAGCTGGCGGAAGGAGGAGGAAGAGAGGAGGGGGTGGCGAAATCCCGGAGCCTTTTCCACCTCCCTCTCCTCCCAATTTCGGGACATTAAACTGCGAGCAGACTCCGAGTTCTGATAAAGCGACTCAGCCGCGAGTCCTACTCGCAGGACGATATTCTGTAATAAGGTGGCACGAAAGAGCTGGAAAAGATGCTTCAAATGTAGTCGACATTTCTCCCTTCGAATAGTCTTTCGATAACATCAAAGCACATTAATCATACTTATTTTTATAATTAGTTAATAAAAGAATTAAGTAAATCTCTATGGACATTACTTGATGTAATTTGTCGGTACAGTTGTGAGGTCCTCATTTAATGGTGGATTTGAATTGCCATTCCTGATTTAGGACCACGAAGATGCTTCTTTATGGATATTATTAATCCTTTCTTTGAATAAAATTTCACACAACATTTTTAACTTGAATTTTCCCGAACTTGTCTTCCAAAGCTCCGTAGAAATATATTACGCATTTGCTTCTAAACATATTATCATAGTATTATATTACATATTCCCAATCATAATAAAAACAAACTATTTATTTAATATGCCGTGCGACATTAAAATATCATTCTAATCGAATAATTGTATCACTTTTTTATTTCGTTTATCAAACACAACTCCCTTTGTCGGACGGTAGCCGTCTCGGTGACCACAACCATCAAATTTTGAAATTGTCTGACAAAATGAATCAATTTTGAACCTTGAAGACGAAACGCCATGGTTTTACGAGGCAACGTCATCGGCATATCTCAACTTTCCATATAGTCAGCTTTACCTCCAACAATCGTCCTCAGTCTTCTAGGTGGTCGTGATGACCAGAACCCAATCGAAACTCGCCGTTAAAATGTAACTTTAATTTACAATTTTTTGTCCGTTTGCTGGAGCATACATATTTGGGAAATGTTGAGACATTTGTGTAATAATTGTATCACAATATTTCCGGAATTTTTCATCCATCCATTTCAGACAAGAATTCTTGTTAATTACGTTGTTAAGAGATCCCTATTCATTCCAATATTGAGAGATTCTAGAATAAAAATACATCCATACAAGGAATCAATGAGGCCTCATGACGGATTCCGAAGAAAAAGATCCATACTACAAAGCAATTAAAAAGTTATCTGTGTTACGTTCAAGCCAATTTAACGCATCAGAGTTCTTAGTGTCTCGGAAGAAGTTAATCAACACAAATTTAGAAGAAATAAAATATTAATTAAATTAAATAAATCGTAGGACATTAACTTGTCCAATTATTATATCCCATTTCCCTTCAAATACTACGACTCCAATTTTCGTTGGGCCATCCCATACTATCGTGTTTACACGAGAGATATGTAGATATTGATTTTTTTGATAAATGTAAATATGTACTGTACACTGAGTTTATATTTTTAATTGATAATATGAAAACCTATGATTTTCTAAATTAGTTAAATAAATCATAGTCAAGATACAAGTTTCAGTCATTCGTAATCTCTAGACATCTCATCATATGGAGGATTATGATAGATTACACTCAAATCATTTTTACAATGTCAATAGATGTTATTTTTAAAATAATGTAGTCTACGCCTTCAAATCTGTAGGTGAATCAATAAATAAATCGCAAAATTGGAGAAAGGCAATAAGAATTAAACTTCCTGAAATGTATTTTACTTTCCTACTAATTCACCCTGAACACTGAGATTCTTATCCCAACTCTTTACCAGTCTTTTGGTTGTTGACGCAGCCCAAGTGTAACCTCCGCAGTCACGGAATCATCGTTTTCAAACCGTCGGTCACTCAAATGAGCTTTAATGGCTTAGCCGGGACTCTAGGGCAGATGTTCGAAGTGTTCCCAATGAAACGTGCTTAACAGCTCCCTCATTTGTCTTGCTGTGTGATGGTGGGCATTGTCATCCAGAAGCATCACTCCCTTTGTCAGGAAGGCAGATCGTTTGCTTTCCGTGATAAGCACTTTCCTCCATATATGGGGGCGAATTTCGCGAAGCATTTCTGCGGATAGTCCTTTGGCTCACAAAAACGCACGACCGCACGCCGTACTACAGGTATACATTCCAGCAGGACCCCCTCCCCGTCTTGTAGCGGACGCAACGGACTGACCGTGGCCGCGACCACGATATCCTGCAGCCGATACGGCAATCATACGGCTCCTATGTGCGGGTAAAATATGTACGTGCAATTTAAACATGATATAAGGTAAATTTATATTTGCGACATATTTATTGACTTACCCTTGCACCTCACTTTTACCTTGGTGTATAGATGATCGACTCTTCGAGGTATAATTCCCCAGGGGTGAATATGCATCTTCGCTAGTTTTCGCCGGAACATTTTAACATCACGATTTTTAAAAGAAATTTAAAAACGATAATTGTAAACGTTCGTTGTAATTACAGGTTTTCAGTTACTTCATTGTTACTTTCTCGCAACGTAGTAGAGAGAGAGTTATGTAATGTTGCGAGAAATATACGCGAATTTTCTGCAGAAAAAACTCTTATTGCCGGGTCCTGGTAACGAAAAAGTAGATAAATCCAGTTGCTTAATTCAGCAAACAAAATCCTTTAACACATGGTATAGTCAGAATCCATGTTTTGTGGGTCGTTAATACCGAAAAATCGATCAGTATGTGAATAACGCTAGCGGCTAAACCGTTCAGCCGACTTTCTCCAAACTGATATTCCTCTATCGATCTGGCTAATGGTACGGTCCCTTAAATTTGAAACCGATATTTTAATTTTGGGGGTATTGTACATGAACTCCTGGGATATTTTCCGAAATTGTCAGAAAAAGGTTCCATCGTTTTGTATTAAATTTTGTTGTTGGATAGTGTGAAGGGCGTTTAAGAGAATGGCGCAGGTCTCATGCTCGTTGAAAACTAATTTTTCGAATGTTGCAAAAGTTCAAATTTTTTTTCGGCGTCTTTCAACAACTACAATTATGAAGTTAGAGATTTTCCCTTAATGAAATTTGTTTCTTAAAGATAGATTCTGAAACAATGTCATGTACAATTTTTCGAAAATTTGAGTACTTGTCACGTACTATTGCGTGAAAATATGGGCGAGAAATACGTGCTGTTTTAGCACCACTAGGCAATGCTATGGCAATGCTGTAATAATAGATCCAGTTCATTAAAAAATATCTTGTGATCGCACTGAAAACAAATAAAACTTCATTTGCACTTTTGTTATTGTAAGCACATTCCTGAATTCTGTTTTGTGAACTTCCGAAGTCACACATGTGAAAATACACAATTTGTTATAAAAATTTAAAGGAAAAGGTAATTCTTTATGGAAAAAACTTAATTAAACACATTGTAGTATAGAATTGGTATGATGCATTTCAATAGCGTAACTCATTTATTAAAAACATACGCAATAGCAACCAAGAAAACATTCATTAAAGAAATAGCATGGAATCGGTAATGGAAGCAATAGCACTAAGCATTTGTACCAAAGAATTAGATCAGGAAATTTTATCTTTGACAAATCATTCCTGAATTTTTCCATATTCTAAGCTCTACTGCCGTGTCGTTGATTCCCGTGAAGCTCGCAGACGACTGGGTCGCGCACCTGCCTATCGTGCTGTTCAACGCCGATTTCCAGCTATATTCACTTCATTTTTTTTATTAAGAGACTATTATGTCAAAATTACTTCGCCGTCTTTCAACAACTACAATTTAAATAATAATAATAATAATAATAATAATAATAATAATAATAATAATAATAATAATAATAATAATAATAATAATAATGTATCCATCTCACAAACTATTAAACGTTTGTCAATACAATGTGCCCCGTTATATTTAATTCGTTTGTTGCCATTTTAGGTGGATTATGGGTATTAAATGTGACCTGCCTCAAAATATCATGAGTATTGCTCATTTTCAAAAATTTTATTGAGTACTCTTTCATATATCTCTCATACTTGCAGCCTCTCTAAGTGCAAGGAAGTTACATTTAGCCTGTCCTGAGCGCCATTCGCAGAGGCTCGTAAGCTCGCTAACTCGTTCACTTGTCAACTAAACAAGTGACTACGTGAAATCAATATCACTCAATTTTTCAATTACAGCGTAATTATAAAAATGACTAAAGTATGAAGGTAGAATTGGAATGCCCTCTACCCACGCACATAACGATAGGAATCGACTCGGGCACTGGAAAAAGAAGGTCGGCACTGGCAAATATGCAAAATTCACGCATTATCGAACGAATCAGGAAGCGAGGGTTGCAGAAAAGGTGGGCGCCGATCCCCTGCAGGGATTTGTAACCTGCGCCAAATGCAGGCCGCTAGTTAATTACCTACAGGGTAAACCCTACCCTCCCAAAAAGCATCCGCCTTTTAAAAATAGATCTCAAAGAGGAAAAAATTAAAAGATCTGATAGCGCATTCATTTGCATTATTAGTTCCATATTTTGCATTTTCATCGGGCGCATTGGCGACTTCCCTTCTCCTTCGTCTTCTCGGAGGCATTTGTTCCTCTCCGTTTTCGAATGCCATTACCTTCTTCCGAACCACCCTACCCTCCCACCCCCATCTGCGTTCTTCCTCGGCGCTGGCCGAGTCTCCGGCCATCGTCTGCGTGGGTGTCGCTGCCGCCGCCGTCGCCGCCGCCGCCGCCACCGTTGGTGGAGGCGGAGGCGGGGTGGTCGGCGGTCGGTGGTCGTCAGTTGGCACCACCGCTGCGCGCCGCGCATTTCCATAATTCCGGCGGAGATAGCCCAGCCCCGCCCCGCGCCACGTCTCCCCCCTTTGCGCCCCGCCCATTCCTCATGCCGCGCACACGGCGCCGTGCGCGACTCATCGGAATGTGGGAGGAATATGGGCAAGGGAGGGCACACGGGACGGAGATGAAAAGGAAAACTCAGAATAATCAGGAAGAACCTATGACCACAACAATCATAACAACAACAACAACAACAACAACAACAACAACAACAATAATAATAATAATAATAATAATAATAATAATAATAATAATAATAATAATAATATTATACATGTCAACACCTGCGTCCAGTTTTCACAATTATGTGGGAATGTTTCTTGTTATGCAATTGCCAACAACAGTTGTGGTTCCCATAGCTACTTAGCATGAACTAATTCTTATAAATGATGTTTGACTGTTGTGGTTAGACCAATTGGACGTATACCGGGAGATTCACGTTCGATTCAGGGTTGGGACAGTCAAATCTTTGAATAGTTAATAATAATGAACTGGTTTTATTTAATTTTTCCATTTCGTTGTGAATCTAAATTCGTTTTGAAGACTTATCATTTAGTTCCCTTAGAGATATTTAATAATAAAACCATCTTACAGATATTAATACACACTCGAAATGCCGAAATGAGCAATGGAGATCAAAGAAACTCCATGGCAGCTTTGCTACAGCGCTTCGAAGTAACACCATATATATGAAGAGATCAACTGAATGGTTGAGAACCGCTGGGCTTTTTGGTGAGACGGAAGGATTTGTGCCTGCCATTCAAGATCAAGTAGCAACCACTAATAACTAAAGGCGATATATCATGATAGATAACATCAATGACAATTGTCGTCTGTGTAAGAAGGCCATCGAATTTATTCAACATATCTGCAGTGGATGCTGTCAGATGGCAGAAACAGATTATTTACAACGCATAATAATGTAGCCAAGATCATTCACCAAGCTCTTGCCAAAAGATCGCACGTGATAAAGGAAAACTTTCCTTATTACAAATATCGACCAGAGCAACTTTGGCTTATGAGAGAAAAATATCTTGTGGGATTCTGCCATTGTGCCAAATTCCTGATTCTGCCTGATTCTGCCAAAGGAAGCAAATAGACTTCATATGTTCGTGTTCAACAAAACTACTCGGTGAGCAATAATAATAGATATTGCAGACCCATTAGATCATAATCTGCTGATAACAATTGCAGAAAATAAAATAAAATACCAGGCACTCAATATAACTGAAATACATATACAAACTAATAGAGGTAGATATTGTATCCGTAGTTATATCAACTAATGGGCTTGTTGCTGAAGATTGGAAGATTGTAAAAGAAACTCCACCTAAATTAGTGGCACTTCAAAACCATGCAGGAGGTGCGTTGCTAGCAACCACCGATACTGTGCGTAAGGTTCTCTCTCTTAGTCATTGAAGCGGAATCTGACTGCACTGGAGCAAGAACATCTCACCATCAGTCTCACCATGTAATGACGTTCTGTCCTTCAGTTAAACATGGAAATTCCGAAATAAAGTAAATTTTTGAAGAAATGATGATGATGATAATAATAATAATAATAATAATAATAATAATAATAATAATAATAATAATAAATCTTTAATACTTTAATAAGAAATTTTCGATGCAATTTATCAAACTGACATGTTCTGAGGGTTGCATCATTGTAATACGAAACTGAAAATTTCAAGAGTTGTTAATAAAGGTCTTCTGCATTTACTGAAACAATTTTTTCCGATTTCTTAGCCATTCGGAGGATCTGTATTTACTAGAAGAGTGGTAAAAGTACGTAATAGCATCATGCGAAAATCTTTGTCAACAATAACACAACATTTTTTCAAAATTTTTATTGCAGTGTTGTTACGAGAGATGTATCTGTTGCCTGTAAAAATAAGTCTAACTTTAAAAGATTCTGTGAATTTTACTCAAACATTTAACATTGCCAGTATATGGCACTGCGTATCCCGTCAAGCGTAGCAAACTCTAAGGTCTCGGCAAATGGAGGACGCAAAAACATTTATACATTGCAATAATCTGTTGGAACATTCCTCATAATTAATAGTATCCGTATCAGCTAAACATCCATGTTATTAAGAACAAAAAATATTATGAAGAAAACTGAAAAGCGACATTCTAGGCTAAGATGATGACAAAGATGGTGAAGAAAATGGGAAAATGAAAAAGAAATATTATCATTTTTTAGAATTAACTTACACATACATTCAAATTGAGATATATGACAGAAGACAGTAGAAAAGAAGAAGAAGAAGAGAGTAAATGAAGACACGTTAGTGAGAAGGACTGGTAATGAAATAACGCTGGTGAAAAAATTGAAAAAATAATACTGATGAGACGGATGTACCATGATTCCAAGGAGAGAGTCACGAGACTATCTTCAAAGAAGAGAGAGAGATGAATAAAGGTTGATAATCCAGGAAGTGGAATTAAAATGAGATAAAAATGGTGGCTAGAGGGCAAAATCCTGCCGAATGATATTAATTTCATTTTACTTCTTTCAAAAAATCTACAGATTATTCACTAGCATTACCAAAAGTTTGAGAATCACTGATCACTCAGCACTTCTGCTAAATTACTCTTGTTTTTTTAATGGTCGCAAAATCATTCTTTTTGATCCTCTTGTGTGCCAGTATCTGCAGTTCTTATCCAAAAGCAATGTAATGGCGTCACTGTCTATGTGTTGAAGTAAGCGATGGACGAATGTTGATTCCGGAATTGCCACTGTTGGTGCTTCTAGGTGAATTTACGAATCTTCACTTCTAATGTTAGAGTCCAAAAACATCTGCAGATGCCGTTCATGATGAAGCTCGGTGCAGTGACAACTCTTCTTGTGTTTCCTACGTAAAGGAACATGAAGGCTGAATGCACATTCTTCGAGAAATATAACGGTGAAGAAGCAGGAGCAAGTTCTCGGCTGACCGAGCTGTGCGGCGTCATGAAGCTCATTTCCACACGACGCCGCACAACTCGGAGTGCCCAAAACTCACTGATTTCCAGTAGCAGCTGATTTATCAAACGCACAACCCTTTTTTGGTTGCTTTCAAATCGTCGATAATTTTACCATTGTTTTCTTCATTTGAAATTATTCACAGAATGTAAGCCCAAAACTGCATAGTCCTAACATCAAGCATTTGACTTTTTTATCCTAGGGCTTTTATCCAGCCGACAGCCGGTTGCCCTTTACATCCCGAAGGGACGCATACTCGACCATACACTAGACAAACACTTCCGGGCTCCTCTGATCTGGGGTCAGCAGAACGCGAGGCCCTCCGCGACAATACACACACAAATTCAAGGGACAAACAGCCATGCCCAAGGCGGGACTCGAACCCGCGACCCTTTGGACCAAAGCGCTGAGTCGGTACTCGCTCTTAGCCACCTCGGCCATCCAGGTCGGCAGCATTTGACTTACAACATAATTATAATACCATTACAACAGAGAAAATTAAGCCTTGTGAGAGCGGTAGACGAAAATAAAATGATTTTTTTTCAGAACGATACTTATTACGGAAAATAGAAGATATTTTAAATCACAATAAATGTATTTGGCATTTTTGGTCAATTGTCCGCGACTTTGCCGGCTAGCTAACCGTGTCCATGTCTGTGCCTGGGTTATTTCCCACGCGGGGGGGGGGGTAAGAACGACGTATTCCCTTCACCGTGACTAGCAAATTCGCCCACCTCAGCTTTCCTTCGTTATACAGCTTCAGAAACAGACTATTTTAAGGGAAAGCTAAAACTCTATTTTATCTGGGGGAGAGGGGATAGAATCCGAGTCCACAATAAAGGAAGCTAGTACCCTGCCTATGAGCCTCCTAGACGCGTATCTCCCGGGGTTGCACAGTCGCAGTTTATAGCGTTAGAGATGATAATGATAATGATAATAATAATAATAATAATAATAATAATAATAATAATAATAATAATAATAATAATAAGAAGAAGAAGAAGAAGAAGAAGAAGAAGAAACACGAGGGATGGTCGTTTAAATGAGGCAACCGGACGATGAATTCAGGTCAGGTGTTCCTATCTACCTGGGCTGATACCTAGAGAGGCAGTGGAAGGTTGGCTAAAAGCGGATCTCATAACTGGAATTAGTAGCCATGACGAGTCTCCTGGGCAGTATGGGAAAAACACGAACCTTCGTTACTAAGTGGTCCAACAAAAAAGTTAAACGAAATCCGCTCCGTCATCCTCCCGGTAAAGAAGGAGCGCGTTTGATGTTGTGGCCCGTGCACTCTAGGCCAGAAGTGGGCTACAGGACTAAAGATCTTTGACCAAAGCTGAGAATATAGATCGACTAGAAAAATCGTCGGAAGCGGAGTGCAGACGATGCAGACAGCCACGGATTTCTACTGTTTATCTAATCATCAACTAAGAGATTTTCGAAAAAGAATGTACGAACTTCCTCAACAAAAGACATACGATTTTTCAAATCACACAACGAAGACTAGCTTTCTAAATAACTGAAGGTATAATTAGAATAAACAATCATCTCACCCCATTGGAGATAGAAAAAGTTCAGCGTATAACTCGATCGATATAAGAAGACGAATCATGAGGAAGAGAATCACATCTAGTTCATGACATACCAGAGGTGATGGACAGTGTACCGTCATACAGGACTTAAAAATACTATGAAAAATAAAGTAATATTTGCTAAAGAAAGACGAACGGTACGTAAGACAGCATCACATATATTCCAGAAAAAGCTCTTAGCTACTGTAGGCAGTGCTTTTACCACTCTCTAAATAGTGAATTAGAAGGAACAGAAAATTTCATGTATAGTACACCCTAAATGACAATTAAAGAACTTCGATTTTCTTCCATCAAAGACGCGACCATCGATTGGCCTCCCCTGTAGAAGATTCATATGAAGATAAATATCATCCAGCATAAAATAGTGAAGACAAGGGTCGTCTGCACAATTTTGTATGACGCTCTTGTCTAAATGATTGCCATTTCTGTATCGAAGAGACAATTGTCTTGAATGTAGTAGTAAATTTATTACACGCACGTAGAACATTGCAGATGAAATACACATTTGTGACAGATTGCGCGATACAATTCTAAAAAAGACGTTGGCAACTTCTTTTAACTAACCGGATAGTATTTTATAATGGGGTTAAATACGTTTAACTAAACATTTGTATTCAAAGCAATGTATTTGTATTTGTATATGTATTTGTATTGTGTATGTATTTGTATTCAATTCAACATTTGTATGAAGAAAAACAGTACTTCACGTTCTCCCGTCGTTTAAAACGACGGCAAAATGTATAAAAACTATAACATCGTCATCTAAGCATATTTTGCCTAACAAAATACATGCTCTCTAATGTTATGAAAATGATATTAAAATTAAATTTCGTCAACTTGAATATTCACATATTCATGCAAAAATTCATATTAAGAACTTTCACACTTCAGCAGGTTCGAATTCGACTATTTAAAACAACGAATTCAATTTTAAATGACATTTCTCTCCAGGTACATCATATAAGACTAGCTCAGATTATTTGAAGCCCAGGATGGCGGAGGGCAAGCTATTCTATCGTTTCAAGGATCCTCTGAAGCACTGCTCTATCACTGTACCCATTCCTTCCAATTACATTCCTTTTGTTCCCAGTCCCATTCGTTATCTTTCCCTAACTGTTCACCCTTCTGTCCAATACTCATTTATTTTGTTCTCATAACCTAATTCTTTCTATTTATTAAGTGTCCACCTCATTCTTTTCCCTTCTTCAGCGCATTCCTATTCCTCCAAAACCCCACTCTCCTCACTTCTTAAAGAAAGATCTCCATCACATTCTAAAACCAATCCCCTACCCACTATCCTTTCCACTGACATATTTGTCCTTTCTCCACATTCCATTTGATCTCCTCCCTTCGTTCATTTCCCCCCTCCACTCTCCTCTCTTTTCACCCTCCATCCTCAGTATCGAAACGAACGCTTGACAGGGATGCCGGAGCTCGGAGGCGGTAAACGGTGCACCTCATCCGCTGACTTCGAAGCTAATCTGACAGACAGACCGCGCGCGCGTACCTCACGAACGTCATTGGCGCGTCGACTGTCCCCGCTCGTTGCGCAAACTGGGAAGGAGCGCGCGCGTTTAACGGCTCGCTCGAAAGAAACGCCCTGCTGGAGAGGGCGGACCGCCGGCGAGGGGCAACGCAACCGAGGCGGGAGACGATGTAACACAACGACAATCGGCAAAGTGACGCAACGAGCTTTTGGTATTACAAGATTCCAACTAGCATTTCAGTCGTTTGGAATAATTGGTGTGAAAGTGTCATTAACTCATTCTTCGGATATTTCTCCACGAATAGTCCTGGTTTTTCTTTTTTTTTTTTTTTGCTTTCTCGCATACAACTTATGTAGTGTAGAGGATGTTTTGTAATGCTGCGACAAAAAA
>BLKR01007230.1:0-41239 GCA_011170035.1 Teleogryllus occipitalis | reverse complement strand
GAAGAATGGAAGAAATGAAGAATGCAGGAAAGGAAGAATTATGAGAGGAAGTATGGAGGAAAGGGAGAATAGAGGCAAGGAAGAATGGAGGAAAGGAAGAATGGAGACAAGGAAGAATGTAGGAAAGAGAGAATGGAGAAAAGGGAGAATGGAGGCAAGGGAAAAGGAAGGAAGGAAGGAAGGGAGCTAGGACGAAAAGGAAAGAAAGAAGAAAAAGAGGAAAGGAAGCAAGCAAGAAAGCGAGCCACGAAGAATGGAGGGAAAGAGGCGGCGTGGGCTTACGTTGTGGTAGTGCTCGTCCATGTCGAACCAGTCGGCGAGGTGCGGGGGGCCGCCGATGAGCAGGCGCACGGCGCGCACCTTGCGCAGCGCCGCGTCGCGCGTCTGCGCGTCCAGCCACCGCTGCGCGCGCAGCGAGCCCTCGAACGCCCACGAGATGTCCGCCATCATGGTGCGCACCTACGCCAGCACACACATCACATTCAGGCATACTACATTCACGGCTTTTTTTTTAATTTAAGGGGGAAGATAAACCTGAAACCAAATAACAAGTCTGCAGCGCCTCTGACCGGGAGGTCCTAGGTTCGAGTCCTGGCGGCGGCAGGATTTTCGACACTAGCTTTTCAGCTAGGTCAAATTCCGTCTCTGTTTGGAGGAGAAGTCTAGCGGCCGGCTGCTCTGATCGGTAGTTTTCCGTGGTTTCTCTGATCAACACCAGGCGAATGCCGGAGCAGTACCCTACCAAACGGGCCACGGACCGCGCGCGATCTGTCCTTCCTCTTCCTTGTCCTATCCTCTCCCCCTTACATACATACACTTACACTAACATGCACTACACTATCACATATTCCGGGAGACCGGCCGGGAGTTTAGAGCTTGTCACGGTTGGGGCGGTGCTCCGCTGGTGGGAGAGTCCTGGTTAGGGGGAAACCGCACTAGTCGACGGTAGGTCGGTGCCGGATCTCGCCATCCAGCGGGGGACGATCACCGCCATTCCCGAAAAAAAAATAATCACGCACTACACTTACGGGACAAGTGACCAAAGTAGTTGACGCGCCCGGAAACACGAAAAAATCAATCAATTAAATAACAAGTATTGTATTGCAGCTTCCGGGTCAATGACCCCCATCTCGATCAGGTTTTTAGTCCAGTTTACCTGATCCATTGAGAAAATAATGAAATGGCCCCTTGTTCTGCTTCTGGACATAAATGTAACTTCGTTTTCTGTGCCTTTCGTTTCTGCTTCTTGCCACGTAGTTCACAGCTGTTGGCGCTTCGATTCAAACGCGCAGTTAGCGATGTTACTTCTAATCCAACGACTTAATAGGTGTTATTTAGGTTCTTTAATTGAGTATATGATAAATTTAAAGTTTTTAGTTACAGATAGCAGATTTTATCTGCTATATGTTCCTTATATTTTGCAATCATATAATGTGTTTTTCTTCATTGATATTTTATAATGTTTAATTTGAACTGCTACTAATCCTCCCGTTGCATTTCCTTTTTTTGAAATTTTATCTGCTATCTGTAACTAAAAACTTTAAATGTAACCATTAATTTTAATTTAATTTTCTATCCAATTTTGTATTTATTTATAATTTTGTTATATTTTTCTGTATCTTGTAGACTGAAAATGACGGCAAAACCGTCGAATGTCGGCTATCTTAATAAAACTAATATGTTGAAGATTACCTCTTTTATTTCTTCTCATAAGAACGCCAACAACACCATATCAGAATTCCCACAATTAATATGATATTTATATTATTTTAGTTTCATCTTTTGCATGGGGCCTTTCTATGTTTGTTTTTGATTATTTTAGTATAAAATAAATTTGTGAGAAACATACTTTAACGATTCTTAAGTTGACTAATATATTTATATTACGAAAATAAATATCTATGTAGTAGGATATCATATTTATACTTATTTAATTTTTTTGTATTTTAAAACGATTTCTTGGTACAGAAGAGTTTCTTGCATACCCTTTACGAAACAATAGAAGCATTATATTCTGATCAATTTGTGAAACGAGTCTGAAAAAACCAATTCACAGAAATTAATATTTCACTCGATGCTTCTAAAGTCTTTATATAAACTTTATTATTATTTACAGTATTCTCCTCCTTTTTACGATGGAGTGACTGAATCACCCATCGTCTCAATTCGTTACAAAACATAACGAGCCTACTGCCCAGCTAATATTAAAATAGTGTCGGTGCACATTATTTTGAAAGGGTATTTTCTCACTTTACTAAAACTGGATGTCTTTTGAGACGCGCCAATTGCGAAGTGCAGGAGAGCTCACCGCAATGGTGGCGTTGGTCATCTCCTCCGCGGACATCACCCCGAAGGACGCCACGTCCGGCAGGAGCTTGTACATGGAGCGTGCGCAGAAGGTCGACCTGCGGAAGAGAGATCGACTATAGAACTACCAGATTGCGAATGGAAAATACATTATTGAACTACCAGAATTACCATTTTTAAAAACCACAAATACAAAAAGCTTCGAAAACAAGAAGACAACTAAAAAACGAAAGAGTAGAACAAAAGAAACAATTCAAAACTTGCCCATTTTACGATATAAAATGTACATTTTTTGGCAATTGTTGCTAAAATTAGTTCTTTTAATATCACGTGAGGGAATTATAAACGAGATATAAGTGTAAAATGAGAGAAGGATAAATTATTCCTATAAAAAATTATATAATTGATCTCTTAGCATTGATAAGAAAAGTTTAGAATAACAACATTTTTTTCTCAAATTCAAAACAAAAACTTTACTTAAAAAAATAGTATTTTCAAACAATAATGATAAGGAATGAATTTGAAAAGGAGGAGAAGACACGAAAAAGAAGAGAGGAAGTAAAAGAAGAAGGCAGAGAATAAAAAGAATAGAAAAATTATCGGAAGGGTACCATTATACCGCGTGACTTTTTATTACTAATCGTGTAATCGTTTGAAAATAAGTGAGCAATATATTGCGAACTCAAAACAACTGTAATCGTAAAGTAGAAATCAAAGAGAAGTAAATCTAGAGTAATCTCAGCATTTGCTCAAAAGAACAAGGGCATATAGACAAAAATTTTCTTCGATCATTGGACTCGGCTGAATTGTTACTACAATACTTATTACTGGTACGTTTAGTCTTTTAGAATTTTACACTACAAATTGAAACTGATGCATTAAATATAATTGTATCATGATGAAAAACATTATTTTCCTTCATGATACTAACAGTGATGGGAAAAGTACGTACAAGAAGTAATTGGGCTTGTCAGATGTGTTACTCAATTACAATTACAAATTACATTTTCAGCATGTAACGAGTAAAATTACAATTACAAGTACAGATAATGATGTGTCGTTCTTTCAACTATTTCAAACAAACTACTCTTTTCTGGGCGCGCTGGAATGAAGCCACGTAAATTCTCCTATACCATGAACTTTCTTCGCGTTCAGTCTTGTTCGTGAGCTAAATGAATTTTTCAACTTATTTGAGCGCGACGAATGAAATATTCCCCGAGTAAAAAGATCCGAATCGACGTATTAAAAAATATTCATGATTACATGCGCTGTAACGATAACTAAGATAAGTAACGATTACAATTTTATACTTGTATAAAGGAGTACGTTACGAGTAAAAAGGTACATTCTGCTGAAAGTAACGATTTCATGCTAAAATTACTAACAATGTGATCGTTACAAGTAATTGAATTACTTTTACTCAATTACTCCTCAAAAATGGATACTACATACATTAACATTTAATGCTAAAACATGTTATTAATAACATCGACAATATTTGATAAAAAATGCCCCCCTCCAGTAAATAGAAAATATTTTCATTGGCAAACGAACTATAGATTTGATTTGAACATACGGCTAACGAAATGACTCACCTCTACTCTTCTTGCACCTAGCAAAATGAGAGTTCAAGAAAATCTACTCCAAGAATGTAAAGTATCATTTACATTTCCGAAAAACTGCAAAGGGCCATCTTAGCATTTCCTTAGTCATCAATATGAATTTTTAAAAAATATGATCAATATGTAGTCATTGTTAACTAATTTACTGTAATTATCTGGAAGGAACTTGTAGGTAGAAAGTCATTAACCATTTATTGACCAAGGGAGAATCATTTTATGTTATTTCAAGGGAGACACATTTTTAAAATTATCATAAAAATTGGAATAATGCAATTTAAACCTCTAGATTCTGATTTTGTATAAAATATAGAATGAATTTTATGGTTCCATCATTACTGTCAAGTTAGCAACTGTCACAACAAAATTATAAAGTCAGAGAGACATGAGGTGGGCACTAAATGACCCTGCCTTTAACTTGCAATCAACGTTTTCATAGGAAAAAGAGAATTACTACTTTAGTAGTAACGAGGATTATTTTTCATATCAAAAATTTATTTTCCGTTGTTGAAGATGGTAAAATATTTCAAAGAATACTTTTAATAAATGATATTGATCACTTTTTCCTCATGGCAGGATGCAGTAACCAAATGAGTAAATACCTATCAGAATCCGATTCAAAATGTGAATTAGATGATACTTTTGAGAGAATAAGAAGGAAAATAACACATGTATTTACAGTGCAAGTGAAAATGAAGATACATATTAAAATGTTAACATAAATAAAGCTTGGGACGTCATATTGATGGTGGACATTTTTAACCATTCCTTGGTAACTGCGTTATGGAAACTAGTGGTGCTAAAATAGGACATACTTTCATGCCCGTATTTTCTCGCTAACTTACACGAAATATACTTAAATTTACGGAGAATTGTACATGATCTTATTTCAAAATCTATCTTCAAGGAAGAGATATTATTAAGGAAAAAACTCTTATCTTCATAATTGTAGTTTTAGGAAGACACCGAAATTTTTGAATTTTTACAATTTTTAAAAAATCGGAGTTTTCAATGAAACAGAGAGCTGCATCATTATCTTAAAAGTGCTATACACTATCTAACAACAAAATTATTCATAAAAGATGGAGCCATTTTTTTAAAACTTTTGAAAATGTTCCAAAGGCTTCATGTAAAGTACATCGAAAATTAAAATAACAGTTTCAAATTCAAGTGGCCGTGACAACAGCCAAATCGATTGAGGAATATCAATTTTGGAGAAAATCAGCTGAACAATTTAGCCTCTAGCATTGTAAAAAGGTTGTACAGAAGTTTTGCCGTCAATCGATTTTCCGGTATCAAGTACCCACAAAACATAAATTCTTGCTACACTGGCTACACCACGTATTAAAGAATTTTTTTCCTAAATTTAGAAACTGAATTTATCCACTTTTTCGTTACCAGGGCCCTGAAATAAGGGTTTCCTCCAGAAAATTCGCCATTTTTTCACGCAGCATTACACACTTCTCTCTTCTGCGAAAGAGGTAACGAGAATGTAAAAACGTTGGTCAATTCAGGATGAAGGATAGTGCCCTCACCTCACTGGTGGAGAAAATTCACGATGCACGGTGTTGAGGTATTCCTCCTTGATTTCTCTCAGGGTGAGGCTGGTGTACGGCCCAAGAGACCGCACCACTGCCCACCACATGTAATCAGCTGAAACACGAGGAATAGAGAGAGGCGATTGATTATTTGATTATTGATTAACAGATAAATAGATAATGTATTATTTTATTCTTGATTAATAGATAAATAGATAATATATAATTTTATTATTGATTAATAGATTGATATCTAGTGATTGCTAATGAATATGTAGACTGATGGAGATATAGATAGGTAGTTACATAGATTTCTGATTATTTGTTTATTGATTAATAAATAGTCGTTGATATTTTATTGTTGATCAATAGTTAGGCTTTCAGGAATGACTGGATTCGAATTGACAAATTTGAAGGAAATAAGGTGTTAATGTCAGAAGATTTTATCTGTCTTCTGTTATAAGTAAAACATACTCTAGCCCCCGATGAATGGCTAGATCCGGCACCGACCTACCATGGGCTAGTGGGGTTTCCCCCTAACCAGGACTCTCCCACCAACGGGGCACCGCCCCAGCTGGGACAAGCTCTAAGCTTCCGACCGGTCTCCCGGAATATGTGGTCGTGTAGTGCATGTTAGTGTAAGTGTGTGTGTAAGGGGAGAGGATCGGACAAGGAAGAGGAAGGACAGATCGCGCGCGGTCCGTAGCCCGTTTGGTAGGGTACTGCTCCGGCATTCGCCTGGTGTTGATCGGAGAAACCACGGAAAACTACTGATCAGAGCAGCCGGCCGCTAGAATTCTCCTCCAGACAGCGACTGAATTCAATTCGACCCAGCTGAAAAGCTAGTGTCGAAAATCCTGCCGCCGTGGGGAGTGGCAACCTAGGACCTCCCGGTCAGAGGCGTTGCAGTGACATCAGTTGATGCACTGAGCTACTGCTCTAGGTCCGTCGGGACTTGAGCCTAGAACCTCCTAGCCAGAGCTACTGCAGTGTCGTCAGTTGATCCCTTAAGCTACCTCTCTCGGTAGTGTTTAGAATCAATACCAGGCGAATGTTGGAGCTGTACCCTAACGGGACACGGAACACAAGTAATATTTCCTGTTCCTTGTCCTATCCTCACCAATTATTTACACCACATATACTCACGTGTACTACCCCACAACACATGTCAGGAACTAGAACTCATCGCGACTGGGGTGGTGCCCCGCTGGTGGGAGATACCTAGTTGGAGAAACCCCCGCAAGACGACGGGTAATTCGGCGCCGGATTTCACCATCCAGCGCAAAAAGACCACCGTTAACCCCGGGATAAAAAACATGTACTACACGTATGGGACTGACAACCGTACCAGTTGCCGCGCCCGATGACAAAACAATCAACCAATCAAACCGTCACCCGAATCCCGCCCGGGTGGCAAACTCAAGGACAGTGTGTGCCAGCTGTAACCCGATTTGTATGTTATGTTAAGTTGGCTGCACTGACCGACGGTGTCGGCGCCCGTCTCGTCCAGCAGCTCCGCCAGCTGCTCCACGAAGGCGCGCGAGGCCACCAGCACCCGATTCGCCTCCCGCGTCGCCACGCCCGCGTCTTGCAGCACCGCCTCCGTGAAATCCTGCCACTTCATCTGCAGCAGCAACGCGCATGCGCCAATGCGTCAATCAACGAACGAATCAATCAAGGAACGAATCAATCAAGGAACGAATCAATACAGGAACGAATCAATCAAGGAACGAATCAATAAAATACGAATCTATGAACGAATCAATCTAGGAATTAATCGAGGAACGAATCTACAAACGAATAAATGAACGAATCAACGGACGAGTAAATGAAGGAACCAACGAACGAACCAACCAACAAACGAATCAACGAATTATTGGTTGCGTTAATAAGTGTGACGATGGTTCTGTTTTATTGATTTATCCATTCATTCACTGATCAGTTCAGCCTTTCTTTGTTCATGTGTTTTTTTATTACTTCAATTACTCATCTACTCGTTCATTCATTTATTCAAACAGCAACCTGTTTGTACATTCATCTGTTTGCTCATTCACTGAACAATTCACTAATTTATTCATCCACTCACTCACAAGTCAATTCATTCATTCACTTGTTCGTTGATTAATTAATCTGTTTGTACGATCGTTTTTTCAATCTTCGTTCATTCACAAACATTGTCGCATCCGAGGATGGGTACATTAATTTAACATTAGAATCCATGGGTTTAAATTTTAACCCATGGGTTTTACATGCATTTATCATGGACCCGTGGGTTTAAATTAATAGGTGTAAAGCTCTCCGCCTGGTAGAATTCAATGACGCGTTTTAAAAAATATGGCTATTACTAATCTTCTATACGAAGGAAAACCATTTAATTTTTATTTATTTATTTTACGTCAAAAATTGTTAAAAACTGTGTGTGCCGTGCTATGGAGAGAAGTGAATGCTGTGCACATTTTAAAAATTCTATGATCCCATTCCTAAGTCATACACTAATTGAATTTTGAATACAGAAAAAATGAGCGTTTTTTGCGAGAATTGTTAACAAAAGTATTCGCTCCGATGTAATAAAATGTATTTTCAAGGGTAAATCAGCAGTTCATTTGGAGTCTTATCCCTCATCATGTCCTTCGTCAGCACGACAAGGTACCAGAAACTTCGGAAAATAAACATATATTTTACATGAACATGCATATAATGAAGATAATTCAATCTCAACAAACGCTTTGTTAATATGGTCTAGAAGAACTATAACCTGCTGTAGGCGCAATTAAAATACTGGAAAGAACTGCTGGAAGCTGATCATTGATCACGCCCACTGCTGTTATCTTCATTTGTAAATGACTAATACTGTTTTTATCGGAAACACGTTGAACATTTGATGTTCTTCCAAAATCACCTATCTTTCTCCGCTCGTTTTCTCTGGGACTAACACACTTAAAACCGAGTCGATATTATTCTATAATGCATAAAAGTTTACACTACAAGATGCCATCAGTAACCCAATTTTCTCTATTTTAGACTGTTATTTTTTCGATAAACCCTTCAATAGTGAACGTTATTAATATTAACTATAAGTCAACGAATAAAAATATATTTTACGTTCAGCATAAATGAAAAATGCTTCATAAGACAGTATCAATTCGGCTAGATAATGTACCTGCAGCCAGTTGTCCGTTTGTCCGCTTGTAGCGTTGTCCCAGACCTCTTGCAGCTCCTCTATGCTGGCCAGAAACCAGTCGTCAGTGGTTTCCGCACTTACGTTTCGCACCAACTGCAACGATCAAAGGAAAAATAGAGGGAAGGAAGAATGGAGGAAATAAAGAATGGAGAAAAGGAAGAAGGGAGGAAAGGAAGAAAGGAGGAAAGAAAGAAAGGAGAGATGGAAAAATGGAGGAAAAGTACAAAGGAGGAAAGGAAGAATAGAAGAAAGGAAGAATATACGAAGAGAGCTGATGTCTCCGGCGGTGATGTGGCCGAGCGCGCGCATTACGTTGGTTGTTCGAGCCATGTTTCAAAGTTTTTAGACCCGATTAAATTTTCTTTTGTTTAAGCCGCGTTTTAAAGTGTGTTGTTTGAGACCCCTATTAAATCTGAGTTTTAAAGACTCTTGCAAACGATTGAAATTTTGTTGTTCAGCCACGTGGTAAAGTTGTTGTTTTTTTGAGACACGATTGAAAGTTGGAGGTTTGAGATTAAAAATTTGTTTGAGCCGCATTTAAACGTTTCTTGTTTAACCTGATTAAAAGTTGTTTTTTTTTCGAGACCCGACTAAAAGTTTATTAATTGAGCAGCGTTTTAAAGATTTTTGTTTTAATCAACTTTCAACTCTTTATGTGGAGATTTAACGTTCTCTTTTTTCGAAACTGGTCATTTGCTGCTCACCGTCCTGCACGCGGAGCGCCGCCTTCACAGTCTTGAGGTCTCCGGAGGTGATGTGGCCGAGCACGCGCATTACGTTGCTTGTTCGACCGGGGTTTCAAAGTTTTTAGATCCGATTGAATTTTACTTTTGTTTAAGCCGCGTTTTAAAGTGTGTTGTTTGAGACCCCTATTAAATCTGAGTTTTAAAGATTCTTGCAAACGATTGAAATTTTGTTGTTCAGCCACGTCGTAAAGTTGTTGTTTTTTTGAGACGCGATTGAAAGTTGGAGGTTTGAGATTAAAAATTTGTTTGAGCCGCATTTAAACGTTTCTTGTTTAACCTGATTAAAAGTTGTTTTTTTTTCGAGACCCAACTAAAAGTTTAATAATTGAGCAGCGTTTTAAAGATTCTTGTTTTAATCAACTTTCAACTCTTTATGTGGAGATTTAACGTTCTCTTTTTTCGAAACTGGTCATTTGCTGCTCACCGTCCTGCACGCGGAGCGCCGCCTTCACAGTCTTGAGGTCTCCGGAGGTGATGTGGCCGAGCACGCGCATTACGTTGTTTGTTCGACCGGGGTTTCAAAGTTTTTAGATCCGATTGAATTTTACTTTTGTTTAAGCCGCGTTTTAAAGTGTGTTGTTTGAGACCCCTATTAAATCTGAGTTTTAAAGATTCTTGCAAACGATTGAAATTTTGTTGTTCAGCCACGTCTTAAAGTTTCTTGTTTGAGACCCAAAAGTTGTTGTTTTTTGAGACGCAATTAAAAGTTGGTGATTTGAGATTAAATATTTGTTGTTTGAGCCGCATTTAAACGTTTCTTGTTTAAGCTAATTAAACGTTTTTTGTTCGAGACCCGACTAAAAGTTTATTGATTGAGCCGCGTTTTAAGGATTCTTGTTTTAATCAATATTTAATTGTTTAAGCTGAGATTTAACGTTCTCTTTTTTCGTAACTGGTCATTTGCTGCTCACCGTCTCGAGGCGCTGCTCGAAGTCGACGACGGCCTGCGCGGCGTCGTAGTAGTCCTGCACGCGGAGCGCCGCCTTCACGGCCTTGAGGTCTCCGGAGGTGATGTGGCCGAGCGCGCGCATGACGGCGATGGTCTTGGCGGCGTAGCGCACGTCGGCGGCGGCGGCGCCCTGGGCGTCGGGCGGCGCCGGGGCGGCGCCCTCGGCGCGGGCCGCGCGCGCCACCAGGCGCTGGATGTCGGCCGGCGGGCGTCGCGGCGCCAGGCGTCGGCCCACGCGCTCCTCGTACAGCGGGTACCTGACACCAAACAGACCTACTATGCTCACACAGCGCGGCACAGCACGGCCCGGTAGAAAACACCAGCTCCACTCGGAACGTCACGGCTCAGTTTGCAGGGCTGCCTACCTTCTTCGTTACTTGTCATTGCTCTCTAGCCCAAGACACGCTATTACCTCAGTCTAATAATTGTGCTATTACGCTCAGTTTTCCGCCGTTGGAGTTGACAGCACTGCACTGCTGTGACGTAGACAGAAACCTCCTCTCCCCGACCCCCCGCTGTGGAGTATCAAGAAAAAGTGCGCGACTAGTACATTGGACAGACGCTGTTTGCTCAGCGTGCTATGGTCCCTAGAAGTTCCAATATGACGGGTCCGGAAGCGGTGGCTCAGTGCAACTGATGTCACTGCTGCGCCTCTGATGGAGGTCCTAGGTTCGAGTCCTGACAGCGGTAGGATTTTCGACACTAGCTTTTTAGCTAAGTCGAATTCAGTCGTTGTCTGGAGGAGAAGTCTAGCGGTCGGCTGCTTTTCGGTAGTTTTCCGTGGTTTCTCCGATCAACACCAGGCGAATGCCGGAGCAGTACCATAACAAACGGGCCACGGACCGCGCGCGATCTGTCCTTCCTCTTCCTTGTCCTATCCTCTCCCCTCACACAAACACTTACACTAACATGCAGTACACTACCACATATTCCGGGAGACCGGTCGGGAGCTTAGTGTATGTCCCGGCTGGGGCGGTGCCCCGCTGGTGGGAGAGTCCTGGTTAGAGGGAAACCCCGCTAGCCGACGATAGGTCGGCGCCGGATCTCGCCATCCAGCAGGGAAAGATCACCACCATATCACGATAAAAAACATGCACTACACTTACGGGGCTAATGACCTAATCTGTTGGCGTACCCGGAATCACCAACCAACTAACAGATAACAGGGTAACCAGAATGGGCAAAATTGATGAAAATATAATTTTTTGCTTTTTTGAATCATTAATTAGTTTATAGTTTTCAGTGTTAAATAAGTCAAGTTTCGTCTTAATATGTTAACTCTAAGTTTTTTTTCTCTAATTTTGAAGTTATGTAGTGTGAAATTGGACGTGGCCATTTTGACACATTGTGGGCGAGCTTGAATGTCGTGGGTGTTTTTCTGCTTTCGTTGTGAGAAAAAGTTAATAGCTTTCTTTCTAGTATTGGACACGGAAACAGGATTACTTATTCCTTGTCCAACTAGAGACTGAAGTAGATGTAAACAAACCGGAAAATATCCCTCCGCCGAAGCGCGTGGTTCGAAGCCTCTGCTATCATCTAACAGTTGCAACGCTCCGCTATCACCACCGCCCTCGCTGTGTCGAACTCGAGTTCATCTATACGTTGCACAATATCCTTCTATCTAACGAAATCTGCAGCTTGCGCGGAATTAACCGACGATTGCAAGTCAGGGAACGACATCCAGGCATGCAAAAGAATAATTCAGTCAACACATTTTTATTGTTATAAATTAAAGGTATTAAATTATTTTTTAGTGTTAATAGTAATGTAATTTTATTGCCAATATGACTACGAAATTCATGTACTCAACGCCAATTGTTGGCTGTCCCGTGCCTTAAATACGAAACGTTGAGTTTTTTGTTAATACACAGAAGGCAAATATTTGCGCAAAAATTATATTTAATTGAACATGAAATTTAGACTAACTTGCTTGAAAAAAAGAAGTGTTGACTCTGAATTGAACAGGGGCCCATCCCTTCTAAACTTGAATCTTCAGTGGAACTTGGGCCGTTGCTGATTAGTGAAGAATCAAAAACAGTATCAGAAACACCTTCCAAGTCACACATTCTCTGTTCTTACCATATTACATGTTCAGTACGCTTATGCCACTTCTCCGATGTAACCGCAAAATTAATATATCACTATGCGATGTACACACGTGTTGTGCGGTCTACCATTACAAAACTACTCCGCTTGATACGTTCCATCTGATTATTTTCGTTTGTCCTTACATTTCACGCATCAGCTCATAAAATTTAAAGTAAATAATCAATTATGTATTTCCACGTATGATTACGCGTGTTCTATTGTATATAACATGCAGTTACTAGAATTTCACAGAACTATTTTCTTACGCGTATGGTTAAAAAATTGCTAGGGCGAGTGTGTGTCGTGGACGTACAGCCAATCAGCGATACCATACCCACGGGCATTTGTTTACATGTACTTCGTTCTCTCGTGGGACTAGGAATGGGTTCAGTGGCGGTCGGTACGGAATTCTATTGGTGGTGCCAATTAGTGATGCAAGATCGGTAATAAAACATCAATGTTCAAAATTGTAACATCGATGTTAATCGATCAAAAACCTTCGATGTTTTTAAACATCGTTGCGATGATTTAAAACTGGTTTAGTAATCTTTAAAGTAAAATTCGTGAGCACAAAATTTAATTATACAGTGACTATGATTATTAAGTCACAATGAAGATTAAACTGAAATAAAGTAAAAATATTAAGGAAAAAAATTAGACTGAAAGCCTGAGCGCCTATAGAGATGTCAAGAGGTCGCAGCTTCCTGACCTGAAGAAGGGTACGGGAAGAGGAGAGGAAGCGTTACGCTCATGGCATACGCCGCCTCTCTATGTGATAAACACAAAAAAGATGTGCGAAATTCCAGGGCATCCGGGGTCTGAGCGAGAGATAGTTTGCGCGATGAAGATAGTGCCATTAGAGCACTCTGGTGAGGAGAGTGTGCACTTCTGTGCCACTTCGCTTATGGCACCATGCCATCTTTAAGAGACGATCATTAGTCCTGTTACTGGAAGGAAGCCCTTGAGCTAGTGACCCAACTCACCTCAGGAGGCAGTCCCTGAGCTATCGACCCTATCACCCCGAAAGGAAGACCCTGAGTTAGTGACCCTACTCACTCTGGGAGGAAGCCCTTGTTCTAGTGACGCTAGTCACTCCGGGAGGTAACCCTTGAGCTTGGACGGCGAGGGCCGCGTCCAAGCGGTCGCTGGAAAGGAAGCCCCTTAGTTAGTCACCCTACTCACCCCAGAAAGAGCCCCTTGTACTACACGGAGAGAAATGTTATGGTACAGTGAACAATACATGTTTAGTAAGCATTCATACAGTAAATACAATTATTCGTGAGGTCAAATTTACTAAACAGGCTTTGGTTTCGTTTAGTACATCAGACAATTCAAAATCGTAAGTGAATGTACAAATTGAATGTTCACTTTTACTATGCGTGTTTCGTAGATAAAACTATTCTGTGATTTTTACATCTCGTGTCGTCACAGTCACTAAACGCTGTTTAGTAAATTCAAAGTACAGGAGGCAAGCATAGGGGCGTTAGCATCGAGGCTGTGCAGCTCTCTCAGCTTTCCCGCGTTTTCATAAATCTGACCAATTGGAATGGTTGAACATACAGCACGTGCAGCGGAAGAATCTTTAGAGCCTCGTTTCCTTCTCATCGCTTCTCAATGAGAAGTTCCTGAGAAGTTCTCTTCATTAATTATTCTTCCTGGTGGAGCCCAGCTGGTGTGTTCGTGAACGGTGAGGATTCTATCTTTGTGTTATATTATAGTTTTACTTTAACATAATGGCACACATAATAAATAGTGTCTCGGATCTACTTAAGATTTGGGGATTCTCTGAATATATTGCAGCTTTCGAAGGTAAGTCGAAATTATAAAGTCATCAAATATTAGCTGTGTAGTTTATAGGTTAAGATTATAAGTACTAATACTAGATGAGCAACCCAAACGCCGTTTTGTAACGCGCACTGTGACCTGTTTAGTAAATATTACTACATGCAGTCGTAAACGCTACGGTTCGTTTAGTAATGTCCATTGCGACCTGTTTAGTAGATATGACAATACGGCATTCGTCAACGGAACTGTCTGTTTAGTAGTGTCCGATCTGCTTAGTAAATACGACTACACGCGGTCGACAACGCTATGATTCGTTTAGTACAGTCCACCAAACGCAGTTCGTTTTTGAGACCATACATGCATTAGTTCGTTGAACGAAACGGCCATTTCGTAAAAGCGACTAAGCACTTTGTTCTATGAAAATTTACTAAACCGTTTAGTTCGATATACTACGTGATCAATGGCATGGACTAAACATTTCTCTCCGTGTACGAAAGGGAAGAAAAGCAATTATTGAAAAATTGTTGTACCACTTTTTCACTAGCTATACCAAAATATAACACTACTTTCATGAGTATGGCTAAAGGCTGCAACCAGCGACGGAGAATATCACAATCACGGACGCTCCTTCAACGGCAGGCTGTGAATCGAGAGCCAACGCCTTTGCATGCTTCGTCCATGAGTGGGGGTACGTTTTTTTTGTTTTGTTTTTAATTTATTTTTTCTGAAGGTAAATACATCGGTAGTTATTTCAACTTTACATATGTAATTTTTATTACTTACTAACTAACTTATTCTAAGCTTACATACTATACAATGGGGAGGTTGCCCACTATGGGTCCTCTAATCTGGTTCTATGTTAGCGAATTTGATTTGAAAGATATGGAAAGGGTATTTATTTTGAATTCTGGCTTTATGGGTTGGATTTTTTGCGAGTCTGAATTCGGTGAGTGCTGGGATTTGGTGTAAGTTATGATAGAAGTTTGTAGCAAGGTATGTGATGTGATGATCTAATGATACAATGTTGAATTCCTTATGGAGTTGATTATTTGTAATGAACCATGGGGCGTCAGTGATGGTTCTCAGGAATTGGTTTTGGATTACTTGGAGTTTGCGGATATTTGTTTTAGCGGCGTTAATCCATACGGGACAGGCGTAAGTGATTAAAGGTCTTATTATGGTTTTGTATATTGCTATGGCGGTATTTTGTTGTAGTGAACTGTGTCTGTTTATTATTGATTTTAGCTGATGTATTTTTGCCTTGGCTTGCATTATCTTTGTTTCAATATGATCGCGCCAATTTACTTTTGAGTCGAGATATAGTCCTAGGTATTTAATTGGTTTGTTGGGAGGGTACCATTCTATTGGGATGTTGTTAATTGTTAGCGGGGAGTATATGGTCTAAGTGAGTATATGGTCAAAGTGAGTATATGGTCTAAGTGAGTATATGGTCTAAGTGAGAATATTTTTGCTGCTGTTTTGGTGGGATTTAGCTGAATTTTGTATTTCGCGGCCCAGCTATCAAGTGTGTGTAGGTATAATTGTGTTTTTGCTCTTAAGTCTGCTAGTGAGTTGCCAGAGATGTATAATGCTGTGTCGTCTGCGAATTGGAATAAATGGATGTTTTTTGATTTGGGAATGTCTGCTACATACAGATTAAACAACGTTGGTGATAAGGGGGATCCTTGGGGTAATCCTGCTTTGATGCATCGGGGGTTCGAAAGGTGGCTGTTGACATTGACAGAGAAGGTTCTATTGCTTAAAAATGTGTTAATGATCATGTGTATATAATAAGGTGTGCCAATTTGGGTGAGTTTATAACTGAGAGCTTGGTGCCATGTACGATCAAATGCCTGTGCTACATCTAAAAAGAGTGATATGGTATAGTGTTTTGATTGAAAGGCTGAGTAGATGTGTTCTGATAGTCTTAACAGTTGATGTTGCGTAGATATTTCCTCTGTGAAACCGAATTGTACCTTGGGGATTGAATTAGTCGCTTTTAGGTGATGTTTAAGTCTACGTAGAATAATTTTTTCAAACATTTTTGAGAAGGAAGTTAGCAAGCTAATGGGGCGATAGCTATTTATCTCTGCTGCATTCTTTTTTGGTTTGGCTATAGGAATTACTATAGCATGTTTCCATGAATGGGGGAAATAGCCAGTTCTGAAGCAAGAGTTAAATATATTATTTAAGTAGGCTATTGCAGATGTGGGTAGGTTTTTTATTGCCATGTTTGTGATGTTGTCATGTCCTGGTGCTTTTTTATTGGGGAGGTTTCTAATGATTTTTTTAATTTCGGTGGGAGATGAGTAATGAATATTATGGTGTGGGCCGCATGGGTATGTTTTGCTGCTTTCAATGATTTTGTTATGTTCGGGGTGGAAGTTGGTGTTATTAACAGCGAATGTTGTTTCGAAATATTTGGCCAGTTCTTCTGCCTTGTGAATTGATGTGAGCGCTTTTCCAGTGGGTGTATTTAGTAGGGGAATTTGGTTTTTTCTTTAGAATTTTCCTTGTGAATTGCCATATAGAGTTATTACTGCTGCTTAATGAGTTAATAAAATTGTGGAATTGATGATTATTGTGAGCTTATATAAGTCTTTTAACTATATTGGTTATTACGTTAAGTTCTTTCTTTATTTCAGGTGTTCTTAGTTTATACCATAGTCTTCTCGTTTTATTTTTAATTTTTATTGCATATATTATGCCGGGAGGAAGTTTGTTATGAGTTCTTTGTGTTATGTTGTCAGAAGTGGGAGATTGTGCTTCTAATATAGATTTTTTGACGAGGTCGATTAATTTTGTTACGGACTGATCTATTTCCAGAGGATTGTTTAAGATTTTTATTCTGGGTATTGATTGTTTGATTATCTCTGCGAACTTTTTCCAGTTTATTTTAAGTGTATTTGGTGGTGGTCTTGGGGCGTGTTGTGGTGTTAGTTGTTGTGATGAAACAAGGACAGGTATGTGATCAGAATCTAATTCAAATATTACTGATGAGAAAAAGTTATTGTTGGTATTGGTTATTCCAATGTCTAGTATATCAGGTTTGCGTGTTCGATCTAGCGGAAAAAACGTTGGTTCACTGGGAGATATTATTTTAAGATTATGATTGTTTATTATTTGTGTTAATATTTTACCGTCACGATTTTTATTTTGGCATCCCCAATTTGGGTGTTTGGCGTTGATATCTCCTAAGAGTATAACTTTTTCTGTTGGGTTGAATAAATTTTGTATGTTAGTGTTGGCAATTTTAATAGTTGGAGGTTTGTAAGCACATATTACTTTCCATACGTTATTGTTAAATATAATTTCTATTGCAACGGTTTCCAATCCCGGTGTGTTTGGAAGTATCGTTAAATTATGTTGATAATTAGATTTTACTGCTATGAGAACACCGCCTCCTTTTGTTTCTTTTCTGTCTGTCCTGTATATTGTGTAATTAGGAATAATTAGTTTGTTGTTTTTGTTTAAGTGTGTTTCGGTAATACTGGCTATGTCGACATTGTAGTGATGTAAAAAGTGGATTAGTTCAGTTTTTTTATTTGTGATAGAGTTCGCGTTCCAATTTAGTAAGACTATTTTATTATTATTATTATTATTATTATTATTATTATTATTATTATTATTATTATTATTATTGATTTTCTTGTTATAATTATTGTGATTAATAATATTATTATTACTATTATTTGCCATGGCTGTTGTTTAAATATTCAGCCACTGAGCTTTGAATCGTACTAATGATTGAAGGTATTAATGAGTTTATGAAATTGATGATACAAGTTGTGATGGAATTGATGATTGTGGAAAGAATGGGATTATTTGATTGGGGATCGGGTATGCGAGACCTATGATTATTTCCGTTCAGGGTATTTTGTCGAAGTGGTGAAAGGGGAGGATTTGAGTCGGAGATATGTGTGAAATTTTCTGGTGGGTTGGTGTGCGGTAGACCCGGGAGGTGTATTTGTGATTGATTGGAAGGGGGCGGAGGAGCCGAGGGGTTGCCAGTGTTTCTATTAATTTTCTTTATAGCCTTGGTTTTTCTGTCTGTTACTTCCTTGTAGTAACTACAAGTTGAGTTTCTTACATCGGCCTTGTGCCTACCGAGACAGTTCGCACACACGGGATTTTCATTTTTCTTTTGACACTGCACTGAATAGTGGTTCCCGGCACAAAAAGCACACTTGATTGGGTAGTTACAGTTATTTTTTGTATGTCCGTAGTCCAAACACCGTTGACATTGAATGGGACCGTTGTGTTTTTTCCTTTTTTCTGTAATCACTCGATGGTTGCATATTTGGTTTATTTGTAGTATGGTTTCGGGTGTTTCTGTGCCGTCGAATTCGGCTGCGACCACTGGTATAGGATTACCTTCTTTTTGTAGTCTTGTGATATTTAACACCGAAGGGTGACGCTGTTTAAGGTCTGCAAAAATGTCCTGTTCAAAAATAGATTGATGAAGGTTTTTGAACACAACGGAGAATTTTTTGTTGGCGGGGTCCTTGTATGAGTGGAATTTCCGTTGTGTGTGTATGAGGTACTTTTTAATTTTCCGAAAGTCTGTAGGGTTTTTTGCACTAATCTTTATCTTATTGTACTTTACATCTGTTACGAAATTGTTGGTAACATTGGTTCTGAGTTCTATTATAAACTGATTCAGGTTACTTATTTCTGCTACATAGATAGGAGGAATTTTTTCTATTGGAGTTTGCTGTTCACCCAAAGTAACCTTTGTATATTCAAAACGTCTTTCCTCGAGATGTTGTCCTAATCTTTCAAGTTCAGTAAATCTGTTGCCGATTGGAACTCCGTAACTGTACTCTACATCACTAGTTGGATTTACACTGTCTGCACTGGGATCGGAATTGAATCTTTTTGGATCTTGAGAGTTTATGTTGTCACTGACTGACCTCTTGTTTGTGTTGCTTCCGTGTTGAATCAGGGGTTGCTGCGCGTTGTACCCTTGTAGAGTTGGGTTGATGGCCGCCGCGCTGTCCTCGTTCCGTTGCTGGTTCGAGGCTGGGTCGACGGTTTGATCCATTTTTTCTTCTTCTGATGATGAAGTATTTTGATGCACAGAATTCACTTCGCTGTTGATTTCATCGTCGAAATCAGAATTGATGAGGGACTGTAAGGCCTGGTTTATTGCTCGGCCGGTTGATGGGTTGACATCGTACGCCATTCACTCTCACTGCTCGCACTCAACGGACTACTTTGGTCGCACTGGACGGACGCGTCTGTTCACGACCGCTGCTGAGCGAGAACTTAGTGGGGGTACGTCGCGCGCATGAGCTGCCGATATCTGATTCGTCCTGAAGTCATTGGAGACATTCCCCAACAACCCGAATTGCGCTCGCAACTGCCTGCTTTGCATGGACGCGTTGGTACTGATATATGACGCCGATCATACGGAAGACCGAATAAATGAAAAAACGTAAATAAACTCAAAAGAAAAAATGTTTTTTTTATTTCCTTTCTCGTTGACACACGACTTACCCAAAGAAAACGCCACTGATTGACTTACTTAATGGCGGCTCGTGCACTTTTCCTATTTAGATGTTTGCGTTCGCTTAGCCTGTTTGCGTTGGTGTCTGTCGTCGCAATCAAGCCAGTCCTCAACAAATGGACCACAGCACTCGGACTTTTTTTAAATTTGTTGCGTCTTCGCAACACGACTTAACTTTTTGGGTATTGAGCGCGTCTGGAGTAATCCTCCAGTCGTCAGTCAGCCAGACAAAATTAAGGATGAAATACTGTTGATAAAGTTTTGTAAAGTAAGCCAAGAAAAAGTTTTCCCTAAAAGAATTCACCATATTACTCTTTCTCCACACCATAAATGTTGTATTTGATTGCTTCCTTGATTTTTCTGGTAATAATTGGATAGTCGAATTCTCTATTTCCTGAATTTCAGATGGAATACAAATATAATTCTTTCTGTCGCTGACTTGAAGATTCATTTTCTGTTGAATGATCAATGCGAAATGTAATGAGAAATACGAGTACAACCATATCTAAGTTATTTGCATGAAACTGCGAGATCATTCACTTGCCTACCGCGGTTCAAAAGAAGCGCGGACAGCAATGAGAATTAAATTCTGCCCGTGGATTCCGAAAATTCTAGGAATGTGAATGGTCGACAGCCCGTGGATACCGAACTGGAATTGGCTCTTTCCCACCTGTATGTGTGTATATAAACCTACAAGGTATTTCAGAATAAATATTACAAACTGCTAGGGCAAAGAGAGTCGAAATGATAGCTTTTGCTAATGAAGATATAGTGGGAAATTGCATACACCTGAGATCTACCTATGACATTTGCCTATGAGTTTTTGGAAAACCTATATGCACAGATGTGCGGCAGGTTAATTAAATCTTGGATGCGTTTAAACGCGACCGGCCGAACATCTATCCATAAAGTGTTGTCTGAAAATCAGGGGCATTTGTCGTATGCATAACTCCGTTGTATCAAATCTGTCACTAAATGTTTTTTGACAAAAATTAATTTTCGATTCCTCTACATTTTCTAGAAATTTATAACACTTCTCAGAGAAATTTATATATATATATATATATATATATATATATATATATATATATAGTGACGTCACGGGGTTAGACAACCCCATAACGCCACCATTAGCTATGTAAAGAAGCTCACTAACAGAGAGGACTAGGGTACGCGGCGGAGCGATGGCCGGTAAACGCGCCATCTGCCCACAGCTTTTCAAACTACAACACCCGAACTAGTGAGTAATGTTTTTCCGTGAGGTCACGAAAGGAGGAGAATATGCACCCCTCCAACATATTTCCCCATGCGCGAGTAACATAAGTATCGCGGCGCGCCTCGGAGGAGCTCTCTTTTACGACAACTGCGGCGGCGACCGGAGGAACGCTCTTTTACGACAACTGCGACCAGAAGAAGCTCTCGTGTACGGTAACAGCGACGGCGACCAGAAGAAGTAGATAGAATAGGAGTTTATTTTAACTTGAGAGTTAAAAATCTAGCTCGGAAAGCGTATCTTAGAAAAGTGAAGTAATTAGGGAATAGAGTGCAAAATCATTCGTTGCAGTCACAATAATTCGGAGAGCAAGTAAAATAACTGTTTGACGTCGAAACAACTTCAAAAGTTGTTAAATTCGCGCAGAAGGACATTAATTAAATCCAGCATCTCACATTGCGCGCTGAGACCACACATGCCTAAAGTGTGGTAAGTCGGCCGAGCATTTGAGCATAACTCTTGCAACATTAATAATTTCGAGGCTGGAAGCGCGAACGAACGTGTACGAGGCGGTGGAAGACGGGCGACCCCAGGAAGAAAGAAGCGTAGGCGAGAAGGACTTGGTCTAGAGCGAGGATAGTACGGGTTCGGAACGAGAGAAAGGTGTGGAAATTGGAGGCTTGGCGGCGTTCGAGCGGAAGGAACTGCTTTCGCCGCAGCACAGCACGCGAGGCGTGGCGGCAACGCGGGGCGAGCGGCAGAAAATCCCCAAAGTTACCTACAGGCGAGCGACGCGGAGCTGTGTGGTAAAGGAACTGGCAACGTTTATGCAGTGTTCAGCTGGGAAAGAGGATAGTGGTAAATACACGACAATCTGTGTTAAAAGTGGGTGAAACGTCTAAAATAGGAGGGAGAAGTATTTCGAACTGTGCGAGTGGCAGTTTCCAGGCAATTTACTGCACGTGTCAGTAGATTCATTTAAAGAGGCTTACCTTGTACAATTATACATAAATGATTCAGAATTTTTATATGTTGTACAATTAAATTATCCAGAAAGATCAATTTGTTGTATTATGTTTTCAAGTAATTGCTTTTGTGACATGTAAAGGGGTATGAATTAAGTAACGTGAATGCCACGTATATTTTTTTGTGTTCAATATCATAGTGAGTGCGAAGCCCAAGGCTAGCACCTGTGAAAGCGTTTCTTTGAAACAAGTATCAAATTCATTTGAAACAAAAAAGCCGTGCACGGAAAACTAGAGGCCAAAAGAGTAAATAATTTAGTAGTGGAAAATTCAGAAAGGAGTAATCTAATCGTAAATTGTAGTTGATGAAAGTGTGTTCAGGCAGTCGAGGTGACGCCTATATGTTTTGGGTTTTTTTTGTCTTGTTTCATTTTTCAGTGACCAGCTACTTAAAGTGCAATAACCTGTTCTGAAATTGCGTCACTGTAAATTTTCTCATTGAGTATATGTTCATATTATTCGTATTTTATTTGATTCTTTGTGTTAAGGGTTCAGAACTTTCTCATACCCGAAAGATCCTGCTTCCTGAGAATTGTAAGCTCGCTTCACGAGCATTCATGCTATCACGACCCACCACGTGTGGTAAAGTAGGTAAAGTAGGTTGGTGGGGGTGTTACAAAATTACAGATCTACATTTTGAACTTGAGTATTTAGTACGCTGTGAAGCTCCCCGCGCTGTCATCAGAGCCTCTAGACGTCGTGGTATGGATTCAAAGACAGCCAGGATATGCTGCTGGGGAACACACTGCCCCGCGGTTTCTATGCGTGGCATCAACAATGGCTGCAGGATGAACAAGTTACCGACCGATCATATCCCAGACATGTTCGATGGGTGACATGTGACGCGAACGTGCAGACCAGGGAAGCAGTGGTACCCGTCATTCTTTGCAGAAAGCTTGTATATTCCTCGCCACATGCGGTCAGGCATTGTCCTGTTGAATTATGGCATGTGGAGCTTCCTGCAGGAGGGGGCATTGCCACGGCCTCTAAAACCTCCTTGATGTAGGGGTTGCTGTTCAGATTGCCCTCAATACGTATGGGGCGAGATCGCACATTGTAGTCAATGGCGCTTCAAACCATGACACTTGACGTTTGTCCGCTATGGCGCAGAAGAATGCAGGCTGGCAGATTGCGACCACCACAGTAGCGTCGAACATGTACGCGGCCATCGCTATAGCACAAATTGAGGCGGGTCTCGTCCGAAAACACTACATTTTGCCACTCAGCACACCAGTGAACAGGTTCACGTACCCATTGCTGTCTGAGGCGTTTTTGGTTTCTGGTCAACGGAATCCGACGCAGTGGTATGCGTGCCACCTGTCTAGACCTCAGCAGACGGCGTCGAACCGCCAACGCAGACATGACCACACCCGTTGTAGTGCTTCAAAGTCCAGCCAACACTGTGGACGACGCCATTCTGTTGTTCTGTGTTCAACACTGTGACGACGTCATATGGACAAGATGGTGGATATCTCACGCTGTGGTCACATTGTGTGGTCCAGTACCCGTTCGTCGCTATGTGCGACTCACCTCTATCCACTGGTGCCACACACGCATCACTGTCGAAGCAGTGCACGCCGTTCGAGCCGCAGTGTCACGGTACGACAAACCCGCTTCCCGGAGACCGATCATTTGGCCCCGTTCGAACTCACTCAGATGCTGATCTTACGACGAGGCATTCCGGCACTTGCTTGTACCTTTTCACGTCGTTTGACAGCTCTACACATACTGAGTGTGGAGTAACCCTGACCTGATCTGTCACACAAAGGAGGACGCTGCTAGGCCAACGTATGCAAATTTAATCACTTCTTATGGATACACTGTTCTACAGCCACCGAATTTTAAATAATTTCCACCATTCCTTCTGGGTTTTGCAATTTTCAGAAACACCAGTGTATATATATTGCAACCACCACCCAATTTTTTTAAACCAATGGCACCAACGTCCTGGCCGGCCCTAGGGTGCGGTGCATCAATCACTCCCCTGACCGTGAGTGCAGATGATTGTTAAAGAAAAGAAAAATAGGCAGACAGCCTGTTTTGTCTTGACCAGAATTTTACGTCTATCAGTTTAAAAGAATTTTTAAGGAAGTATTTTTAAGGATATTTTTAGGTTTTCTATCTCAAGGCAATGGAAAACTTACACGATTACAATTGAACGTGACAAGAATTCCTGCACTAAAAATACATATATTCAAAACAACTGAAAAAAAACAGAAATACAAAACACATGTAAATTGAAAAACACCCTAAAAAGAAAAAATCACAAAACTCACAAATGCACTCAAATAGTTCAAAATATACACTTTCAGATCACAATTAATCACTTCTTGAATTTAAACACAAGTCTTTTATAACCCTGACATCATCATGTGAAAAATAGTAAAATTCACATTTACATTACAATTTTAAATGATTCCAAAATCTCATTTATTTAACTGACTGGTGTAATTAGATTGATCTCAAATGAAATGCATCTTTCAAAAAAAATATAATTCATATCGATCGAGGAATAACGATTTTGGAAAAAATCGACTGAATGGTTTAGGCGCCAGCGTTGATGACAGACACGTTTTGCCGTCAATCGATTTTACGGTATCAATGATCCACAAAACATGGATTCAGGCAACAACACGTGTTAGAAGTTGTTCTATATTTACAGCTACTGGATTTATCTACTTTTTCGTTACCAAGGCCGATGGGTAAGAGTTTTTCTGCCGAAAATTTGCTGTTTTCCGGCGCACCATTACATAACTTTCTCTTCTTTCGAAGCACCTTCGTAAAAGCGAGAACGTAAAAATAATGTCTGATTTTTCGAAGCGAAGTGTTAATATTGTTATTTGTGCTGATTCCAGACTAGAGTGAAATGTGTTATACAGCATGAACACAATCTAGAAGTCCAGGTCAGCGGTTTCCAGGTAAAATTGAAAAAAAAAATTACGTTACACGTAATTTTAAATGGAGATGTAACTGACTAATCCTTGTGGTAACGAGGACAATAGCTGAGTGCCTTTAGCATTAATGCAAAAAATACACATTCAGAATAGAAAAAGCCAAAAATGTGTTTCTTAATAGACACCAGGGAAATGACAATATTTTATAGAAAATTTAATCATATTAAAATTATAGCATGAAATATAAACCATAATGTAAACATGACCGAAAATAAAAACATCAAGTAGAAATTTTCTTCCCCTACCATTAAAGTAACGACTTTCGTATCCTGTCTACCTTCTTAAATGGATAAATTCTAAATTCGTATTGTGATTTAATGCATGTACATAGAGAATATAAAATACTACTAAAGCTATTTTGTGAGACCTACCTTTTACTACTGAGTTCCAGTATACACAAGTGAATACTGCGACATAAAATTTTCTCGAGAAGTATAAACCATATCTAAAATGTGTCTTCCCAAATATTGTTTGGCATCACTTTCTGGGAAGAAAATCAAATTTAGATATTTTCGTGGCCCTAAGCAAAATATCAGGATTAAATAAAGAAGTGAACCATATTATAAGGGACCCCATACGAAGTCCGCTGTGCCACCCCCACCCCCCCACTTGTTAATCCGGTCCTGCTCTGATTCAATCCTGGAGAAAATTTCCAATTCGTCCTGGATTTCGTAACAAAAGATACCCGTGAAATTTCTTGTTCGGGTCAGTATATACTCTCTGGGTCAGAGGGAATGGTTAGGATTTGATTTTACTTGCATTGTGCTACAGAGGCGCTGCAAGCGCACCAAATCGTGAGGAGTGGAGAGGAGTTGTTCCCGATGTGAATGTACCAGTCGGATGCATATACAAATAATACAAATATAAGTGCTCTGTGGTCGGATGCCAGTCAGGTACCAGCAGAGAGTATTTATCTGCCAGTGCCAGTCTTAACCGACCCTATTCTTTGGTTAAGACACTGATGTAAGACACGATTCGAGACGCGCGATATTATATGCTCGTGTTCTCGAAGAATCTGGTGTATTCGAAAACGTTCATGATCAGAAGCATTTGTGTGTGAAGGAAGCATGAATTAAGCATTGTTACTCTCAACGTTAGTCAACAATCTTCTCTGATATGTTAATGGGAAGGTGACGTTTATTGTTCGTTTGTTGGTGTTTTGTTTTGTTTTTAATTTGAGTAGGCGCTAAACATGTTTGGCGTTCTTGTTACAGGAAGATTGGTGAGCTATAACACATTATTTCACGAGTGTGTGCTGATACATATTGGCAATGTTTTCGTATTAATTATTTTCTATTTGTCATTCACAGGTTCAGACAGATTTTGAGCAGGTGTCGCCTACGCGGTGTGTTTCCACAATTGTAGATGCTGATTCTATTAATCACATAGTCGTATTCCTTACGGGGATTCAACCGTTCCCGGAAGGGACTGCCGGTTTAGGTATGCATTTCACCCTTGCACTATTTCATATATTAAGGTCAGTCTCCACGTAGGTTATTACTCGCTCTCTTTTCTTGAGTTCTGGAATCCCAACCCCTTCGTGTATCACTACCGGAATTATGAATAAAAGCAACAACCGTTGTTGTCATCTATTACCAAGAAATTTTCGTTCCTGATTAATAGAAACTATTTATTTTTTCACATCGAAAAAATTAGTTGGAGATTTGATATTTTAAACCTACCAATAAAGTAACAAAACACCCCATTCGTCTTACATTTAGTGAAATAAGAGTCCCAGAAAACCTGCGCGGATTTAACCCGTAACATCCACATAAAAGTGAAAACATACTCAAGAATTGGTCAGATCTTTGCGAGGTCAGTATTCTTGTATGGTATTTTGTTCTTTTGTGTGCCTCCAAAGTGAAAAATATCTGCAACGTATAAGTTGTTTATTATTTAATTTGTTTTTATTAAACAATGATAAGTTTTTATTGCCACCTTTAAAAATGCGTAAGTCTTTACCATGGATCCAAACATGTAAGGGAATCCTTAATGTATTCAGTTCACTTACTCTGCTTTTCTAAATTATGTACTTCTGAACATCCCACTATTTTGGGTGCTTTGCTCTAAATACTTCAGAGATAATTGAGGATGTGCCCAGCCTAATGTAGCATTGACAATAAAGTAACTTGAAAGTGAAACAAGGTGATTCTAATGATTTAATACATAATAGAATTGGCTCTAGAAAGTTTTAAATGATTATTAGAATTTTGTTTATCCATCTTGTAGGATGTTATGTAAGTAGCAAATTATGTCTAATTTTCTGTATTTACCTGTTGTCACATGTAGTATTTGATTTAATACTAAGGAGATTCTGAAAGTTAACTGCATGTCTTTTCTTTCAAGTTTATTTTAGTTGGCCAGATGAAAATGCTCCACCAACATGGCAACTATTGGGTCATATTTCTAATGAGAAACCATCTGCAATATTCAAAATATCCAACTTGAAGAAAGGGTCTCAGTTCAGTGAAGAGATGGTTATGTTTGGTATGCAACAACAATCTCACTTGGCACGAATAGGAATATCAGTGGAACCACTGCAAGAGGTTCAGCTACAGTCTGCAAATGTGGCTAGTGAAATGAATAATGTAGTTCATTTATTTGGACAGAAGATGCTTGAAAATTTTGTTAATTACACAAGTAGTTTTGTTGTATCTCCTGCTCAAATAATACCTAATGCTAACGAGTCATATATACCTTTATCCACTATGCAAACGTGGTATAATAATTTTTTGAGAAAATTACAGCAGAACCCCAACTTTTGGAGACTCTAAATTCGCTTTTATTGTTTTCCATTCCTAAATTTTACATGTTTTTTAATGTACCTTATGAGGTGTTTTTTTTTTCTTGCACCTCCATCATGCTGTGTTGATGTCACTGGTGTCCTTGGTGCATAAAAGCAAATGAAAATAAGAGTTCACTTTATTAAAGAATAATATTGCAGTTGGCTGATATCTTCCAGTATTTATCATAATTACTGTACTCTTCATTAACCCAACTACTTGCAGGTATTAAGCCGGCCAACCTGTGGAAAGGGTTCTAGGGCAAAAAAAATAAATATCAAGTCACAGCTGCAGTCAGTCCCTCCTTTATTATTATTATTATTTTCTTTTCTTTTCTTTTATTTCTTTCATTCTTTCTTTCCTTCCTTGTAACCCCACTCTTCAGGACTGCTTATGTTGAAGGAAAATTCAGTTATAGTAGTTGCACATTTTTAGTATTGTTCCTAAATAAAAGAAGTTATCTAAAATATGGATGAGAATGATAACTAGTTGCTGTTCTGAGATAAATGAATATTTTCCACCAGAAGTGAATTAGTCCTTTAGTTAAAATATAGAAAGTATAACTAGTAGGACATCTTAACATTGATTCTGTGGAGCAATTATGAGTTTTCGTGCATTGAACTTGTTTGTTGCAGACTGCTTTGTACTTTTAATTACAGTCGAAGAGTGAATTTTGATAAGACAATTATTCCATGAAAAACTGCTTCTGTATATTTACTTTTTCTTTATATGCTTTTTACCTTTTATGTTCTTTTGCTTTTTTAATTTTATTATCCCTTGTGGTTGTTCCTGCTTGATCAATTTTCAATTGATGACCTGACGGAAATATTTGCCAACTGAATAAACAATTTTTTTATCACTTAGCATTTCGTCAATCTTAATTAGTCAAAATAATTGATATTCATGAATTTGCGTAAGTATTGAGAAATGTTCATGTCTTGTTTAAGAAGGCCTGGGAGTGGAGGAATTTGTTAATTGTTGCGAGTGGCCTCTCTCAATGTCACTAGAATTTTTAAAGAAGAAATTTTGCTTTTGTAATAACATAATTCAGTGATATAAGTTGGATCCAGTGAAGTGCCCTTTCTGCATTACAATTAAATCTGTGACTGTATTTGAAAAATGTGTGCTCTGCCACTTAACGTTTGTAGATTCTTTGACATGTGTGTTCAAGGTATATTAATGAATGTCTCCCTTTAGTTTTGGGTGATTTCAGTTTTTCAAATATTTTTTCATTGTGAATTAATTTATGTTGTTACTAATTTTTACCAGTGTGATCGCCATTCATTTTATATCAGCTTGATGATTTTTTTTCTCCTTCTTCAACACTTGCACATTAAATATGCACTTTTCGTTACATATCGTATGTGCCTTTTACCTTGTTCACTTTAGTTTTGTAGGTAAATGTGACAAGGCTCCTTAATTTTTTAAAAGTTGTTTGTATACCTGAAAAACTTTATTAAAATGTGCAAATAAGTTACAATTGTGGTTAGCATAAAGACACTGTGTAACAATATATTAGTATAATGTATCCCAATTTTCATTCCTGTGAATGTTCGGGTATCCTCGTTCTTTACAAAATGAATTGGTTTCATTATTGTTTTTTGTTTTTGCTGCTCAATAATGATTTTTAAAAGGGTTTAAGAAATTTATGTTGAGGATAAGACTGAAATTTGCAGCACTAGTCTTCATTCGAGATAAAATATGTGTACATATTCTTTTATATGTTTGATGTATAAGTATTCTGAATTTGCAGGAAGTAGCATGTTTCCAGTTTTATTTTGGTGCTGTATTTCTGTGGTGCCAGAGTTGATTTTTATCATATCATACATTCCTCCTTAGGAATCTGCAAATGGTTCAGAACTATATTGTCATCTTTTCAATGTTTGTTTTGTTATATTTTAGTCTCAAAGAATGTGTGTACTTAAGGAAACTTAAACATACTCTAACACCTTCACCATATTGAGATGTATATATTATTGCTCTCCAAATAAGAAAACAAAGGAATAATTTTGGGGAGAAAAACTACTTGTTCCCCGTTCAGATCCAGAGAAAGTGAATGCTTTGATGTGCCATTTTTTCTTGTAAGCTGAAATTAATTGTAGTTTTAAAGAATAAACCCTATTTCTTAGGAAGCCCTTTAAAAAAATCTTTCGATCTGGAAGAGATTTCAATAAGGCTCTTCACCTGTAACAAATGGATTTCTCCCTAGAATTTCTTACCTCAGAGCTTTTCCTTCAGCTCTTGATTCATGCAAAACCTATGTTATGTGGACTATTTCTTTGCCCTGTTCCAATGCACTTGATTCCTTGGTGAAACAAGGAAATACAAAGTGTAATAGAACTAATAACACAAAGTAAAGCTTATAATTTTAATTTTTGAATGTAATTCTTGCTAAGTGGATCACATTTGCACTTACCCCAACATTAAGTTCAGGTATCAAAGCTGATTCACTTGTCCACTATAAATGTCAGTCTTATTGGCAAAACCCACATCACCACAAGGCACAAATATTTTTTAACCCAATTTTTAAGGTTTGTCTTTGATGTTTTGCTTCATGTGATACTCTACTTATGGTGTGCAAATCTGTTTTTCAATTGCAAGACTTTCAGATACTGGTACTGTCAAAATTGATTGAGGTAATTGAGCATAGATGCGAGTTTAATTAATTTATCATGTTTTGAACTTTTACATCTAGGCTGTAGTAAATTTCTGTTGAAGTGCAGGATAAAACACAAGGATTAAATGTTTTTGCAATATGATTTCTTTTACAAAATCAATACTCCAAACATTGTACCATAGAGGACTCGGAATATTTGCAGGCGACACTAAAAATCAAAGTCCAAGATTTTTCTGAAGATCAGTAAATAAGTATCCATCTCACTAGAATTTATGTGTGCAAGTCAGTTTCCCCAGCAGTATTTTAAACCATTTCTTGTGAGAAAGAGAAAATGAAATTTTTTTAATGAAAAATTGGATAAGGAGTTTGCAGTTAAGAGAAATTTTCATCTAAGGTTTTGTTTTGTGGATCAGCTAGGTAAAATTGAAAGCTATTATTTATTCTAAAGAGCTTATTTTTCTTACACTTGTGAAGTGTAAAATGTTCAAATTGCAAGAAGCATGTCTAGTTGTAGGCTGGGTGACTAAAAACTTCCATCCAAATGGATCCAGTAGGTGTGAGAGGGCAGGCAATTGTCATCAGCAGGACACTGCAAGAAAGCATTTTAGCCAATTTTATGTAGTCTTCTGTAATTTTTTTTAGTGCCTAACGATAATGATATGCATTGATCACAATCTTTTTTGCATAAAATCTACTGAGAGAACATCCATACAATCCCTAAAACTTGAAACCTCTTCAGTTTTTTGCGATGACTACTGATGCCATTAGACTTATTGATGCTGGTTCTCTGGGACAATCTGGAACATCCAGGCTCCTTCACCAGTAATGATCTGATCAAGGTCATCTCCTTCTGCATTATACCATGCTCAAAGTGTACTGCATCCATTCTGTCTCTATTTGTTTTGCTCACTCATATTCAGGGGAACCCATCGCATGTTGTATTGTAGCCAAGATGATGTGCCACAAATTCACCGAGCAAAGAACAAAATGTCTATGGGAAAATTATGTGTGATTGATCCTGGGTTGCATTTGTTAGTCTTGAGTTCGTAGTTCACTTGATTCTTCAAGTAATTTGTGGGGAGTGATAGGCATCCAGGTCAGGCTTCATAATACACAATTGATTCCTCATTGGTGATAATTTCATTCCTTGTTCTCTCATTTCTTTTGTTCATTATTATCTCAGCTTATAGTTGCCTTGATGGTAAATTTCTGTATGTTTCAAATGTCTGTGCATTCAAGGTTCAAGTAACTTATCCCACAGTCAGTAGGATTTCCTATCATGGTTTTGCACACTCTCACACTGCACATGATTTGTTGCAACCTACACTCCAATTAACTGAGAAAATATGTCGGGGTAAGCAATGGAAGCGATGACAAGCAAAGGTGGAATAACCTGTTCATCAGAACTGCACGCACAGTTGTCATTACCTGTAGGACCCTCATAAATACAATTTGATTGTGTTATTAATTTACGTTTATTCACGTACACTTGATACAAACAGAAAATCAGGAATAGTGTGTTGTTTTTCTATAGAAGTAGTTAAACTGGTAATACTCATGCTGAAATATCATTGTAATTATATTTTCAGAAAATATATTCTTTTGCGTTTTCACTTCTGATAAATTAGCTAGATCATAGAAAATTTCTCTAAAGTTTTGGTGGTTCTGGACTAATAAAGTTCTTGTTTATTTTATCCTTTCATTGGGAAGTCTCCTCCTGAGCATATGTTTGTTTCCTGCTTTACATCTGTCACTGATCATTCTGGTGTAATAACAGAAGCAATAGACAGTTCCTGCAGCAACTAAGAAATGAACGCTGTACACAACCTCTTTATATGTAGATCTTACTTCACAATTCAGTTCATAATGATGATATGGTATATAGAAGTATGTACTGAATGTTCCAATCCAATACATATCCAGGACATTGGAATTATAAAAGTATAATATTAAATGCTGACAATAGAAGTGTCAGATTTAGCAACTTATTGTTTATGGTCTTTAAAAGCAATTAAGAACCCTGAAACTTTTATAAGTTCATTCTAATTTCTTGTATGAGCTCTGAGAAACAACAACTTTGAGCCTCTTTCACTTGAACCCGACATCGATTTTAGACTAGGGTTAGTGCTTTCTGATGCAACAGATCCTATTAGTAGAGCAATATAGAAGCTACTACAGCTATATTTAGTGCAAAACCTTAGGGGAAGTTGTTTTGATGTACTTCGCATAGATGCTTGGGTGTATACAGGCAGTACTGTTTCTTTTGAACTCTCCTGATTTTCTTACCTTCGGAGATCTTGCTGATGGTAATTAAAAGGTGGATATTTTTTCTTCATCTTCTACATTCTCTTCCTCATCTTGATGGTCAGTGCAATGTATTTTTTTTTTATCACAGAAGATGCTGAGAACTGTAAATAGGCCCTCAGCCTCCCCAATGTTTTCCATAAATCTATAGTTATGAGGAAGGATTCTTGCATAAAAGGATTTGTATAGTTAAGTTTTGGTATATTTACGTGGAAGTTTTATGATATCTGATGTGAAATATGTTTTGAAACAGAATTTGATTAAGCAATGAAATTAGACTACCATATGTAGATATGAGAACACATATATGCTTACTTCAGCTCATTACCCAGTACCCCAAATCTTTCACAATCTGGTTTTCTAATTACCCACACTTCTTAAATTTTTTATCTTCCAACCTATTTGCTGCTTGAAAATGTCTTTCTCATGAATGGAAATAACTATACTTTGTGTTTATGACAATAGTGTGCTACAAAATAAAATGTGGAACATGTTCCTGCAAAAAGCGGAAAAGACTTTTTATAAGCGTTATTACTTGGAATATTGGATTGTGTGATGTGCTGTTCTTTTTGTATGAAAACCATGTAACTCTACATGTTTGCCTTTAGTTTCATAATCTTCTAAAAATGTAGATTGTTAAAGCAGTGGGTCTGAAAGTGAAGTGCAACCCCTCTTTGAGTGTATGCAAACTCCAGTTGTAAGGGATCAGTTGCCATGTTTGAAGCCAATTTATGCACCAAAAATAGGAAGAAATAATAAATAATGTAAAAGAAGTGAGGATAAGAAATAATTTGAAATGTTCAATTGTAGAGTAAGCAATCATCACTAAAGAAAGGCCACTGTATTTATCCAATTTTTAACCATGTATGCTAATGTAAATAAATTTTGGAGATATTGGAATGTATACATAATCTGCTTGTAAAAAAACTAATTTATTTTTAGCATTGTATTCTTAGACAAATAGGGCGAATAACTGAAGGTATTATTGGAAGAAAATATATGATATAGCAAAATGTGATTGTCTTGAAAGCCTGAAGTAAAAGATGCTGATCTTGTTCCATCAGTTTGTATGCTGGTTGAGAATTTACTATGCTGCTTTATTATTATTGTTATGCAGGTAGAATATCCAATAAATCCTCAGTGACTAGCTCTGCATTTGTCCTGAAGTGATATTCAGATACTTGTATCATTTTCAATAATATTCTCTAGTACTTATCTTGTATGCATTTTAGTGTTAGATGTGACTGAAGTACCAAGAAATGCCTAGCATAGATTCTATTAAGCAATGATTATGCAATAAAGTGAGTTAAAGAAATTGTATGAAGTGCTTTAAATGAGGGTTAATCAGTAACTGCCAGGAATTCTGCTATAATGCAATATACTCAGGTAGTAATGTTGCTTAATGATTTTTTCTCCTTTCAAACGTGTTTAATATGTTCAATTATACAGTGTAATTAAGAATATTCAATAAAGACACATAGTTTTGGTAACATTGTTATTTTGTTCTTTTTTTTGGTGGAGGGTAAGTTCACTTATGTCTTAAAGTTGAAAATTATTTTGTGACCCAATACACGACCATTGGTCTCGGCCGCTTGGAAGCTTACTCACTCTTCATTAATGGCTTGGACTCATCACTGAACTAGGGTAAATGTGATGTTCCCCGGCGAGTGCGGTGGGAAGACATGCCACTTCCTGGTAAATTGGTGTGGTAACCCTGGCTCTTCAATGGGGTGGCTTCCTTGAGCTCCATTGTGGTAGGGGGCTAGTGTCCCTTACCGAGCCAATTTTGTTGCCGAAATTTTTGTGCTTGTCCCATGAGTTTTTACATTTCATTGAATTTAATTCGGATACTGTATTTCATGGCAATAGCTTAGCGTTAACCCGTGCTGACTCGAGCTCAGTGTTTAAAAATTACAAATTGATGGATTTCAGTACTATTGTATTGGACGAATCAGTGATAGATTGGTCGATATTTATAATTCACATTTTATTAATGTATTGATGTATGTAATTTATATAAAACTTTTCATGTATCCCTCTTATCGGATATCCTCTTCAATTTATCTTTTTCGACAACGAGGTAAAGCCATCGGTGATCCTGGGCAGAGCACAATGTTTGCTTTTCATCTACTGCCAACATTTCAGCAGGTTCATTAAAATCCTGTATTATAAAACTGTTCAAAAAGTTTTTAATTTCAAGAAATTCTTGGTCTTCTACCACCTTCAATATTAGTTTTATTGATCCTTTCCCACTATCTCTTAGGTGTCAGAAAGGGGGAATTGGTCTCAGCTTGTGATTTTGCTGAACAATTCGTTGATACATCGGGAAAAAAACACCTTGGAACCTCTCTCCCTCTCTCCTCTCTCTACATATAATGCTGGTACTTTTCTGTCTCGGTGAACAGTAAGAAGTCGCCGACCCTGTGTACTGAACCGTGTGTGTGTGTGTGTGTGTGTATATACAGGTGATAACACCCCTCGTATCTCCTCAACCGTGCCAGATACGAAGATACCTTCTGGACAGTCGATTTCATAAACAAGGGTAACCTTAGTAGAGCATACTTGGTCTTCGTACTATTTTTACTACGAAGATGTAAAATCAACTTTTTTTTAATGGAATCTGTTAGGTTTTTGACTAAATGTAGCAAGTTTAAGATGTGAATTGTACATGATTATTTAGCTTATTTACAAAACATTGCACTACTTATACTTGCGCGGTATCAGCTACCAGCCGCCAAAGAATATATCTCGATCTGAACACAGTCACAAGACTACCAAGGCTGACCACATTAACAGAACATACATCACTACTCGAAAGCCAGTTCAATACACAAGTCTTCCCTCTTAATATAAAATATAATCCTTGTAACGCGACAGTCACACAATCGACTGGGTCGCGACTGACTGGCGGATCCACTCGAGGCGCTAGTTCAGCTTTTCTCGGGCTGGCCACTTCCCGCAAGTTCGTAGTTCTTTCAGCTCGAAGTTTTGGATCCTCGTTGAACGGTGGTCGCTCCGAACCATCTGGCACATTTCGGTTAGGACTATGGGAAAACGATGGCGTTGTCTGTGATTCCAGTACAGGAGGCTGAATGATTTGAGCTGCGACAGGAATCCTTGGTGAATTAATTTGGATTGTTTATTCTAGTCTTCTTCAGTATCCTCAATTCTTTTCAGTTGATCAGCATGTCTTTTGATTATGTTTCCATTGGATATTTGAATGGTATAAGAGACTGGTCCCGTGCAGTCATGAACCTTGCCCTGCAACCATTTTGGACCCATCGGATTGTAATTGCGGAGATAGACCAAATCTCCTGTTTCAAACGAGCACAGTTTGTGTCGTCACTTCGCTTTGTATTTCCATTGTAATGCATATGGATGAATTTATCGAGAACTTCGCAGCTTCCTTCCCATCAAAAGTTCAGCAAGTGTCTTCTCTGTAACTGCATGCACTGCTGTGTGCTGTGGAAAAAGCAATCTTTGCACCTGCAATTCGGCATCTCCTTCCTCCAATTTCGTTAATATCTTCGTAGTTTGGACCATACGTTCAGGCTGCTCATTGCTCGATGGATGATATGGCGAAATTGTACTGTATTTGATCAGATTTCTGTCATAAAATTCATTAAGTTCCTTCGAATCAAATGAACGTCCGTTATCTGAGATAATAAGATCTGGTATGCCCATTCTTGCAAATATTCTCCGGAAACTCTGAATGACTTCAGCAGATGACATTAATTTCATATTGTCCACTTCTAACCACTTGGGCATCACGTCGACTACAAATAGGTATACTTTTCCTCTGTGAGGGCCAGCAAAATCAACGTGCATTGTCGACCAGGCATTTAATTTTTTTTTCGATATTCTGACGATCTTTAGGTGGATTATTTGCATGAATTTGGCACGTTGGACACCGATTTACAGAGTTTTCTATGCCCTAGTCCATGTTTGACCACAATACATAGCTCCGAGCACAAGCTTTCATGGCTACGATTTCTGGGTGATTGGCCTGTAATAGTTCCAAAAGTCGTTCCCTAGACACCTCTGGTGCTATCAACCGATTTTCCCACAGCAGACAATCCTTATGTACTGAAATCTCCATTTTCTTCTGTTGGAATGGTTTGTACTCTTCAGGAAGAAAAATTATACACCATCGTAGCATTAGAAGCGATGAAACAGTTGGAATAGGTTTTAAGACTTAACAGTCCCAAAAGAGGTCTGTGATCAGTTGTAATTGTGAATTCTCGACCCGCAACATATTGGTGAGCTCCTTCTGTCAACTGTTCAGCTCCTTCAACGACAGCCAAAGCCTCTTAGTCTATTTGCGCGTTGTTCCTTTCATGTTTCCCCAATGTACGGGAAGCGAGTATTTTTTTAACAAACAGCTAAAGCATATATAAAATTTTAGCCAATTAAAAATCTTTTTAGAATAGGTTTTTTTACCGCGAAATTTAACTTTTAATTGGCGCTAAATTTAAAAATATGTTTCACAATTTCACTATATATAATACTCTATAAATTCATAATAAAATTTATAGATTTACAACCGCCGCGTAGTGCCGAGTCATACAGTGCCACCAACATATTTATCGTGTTTGGACAAGGATATAAAGGATGTTTACAAACAAAAAAAAATTAAATGTGGTTTTAAACAATAAATTTTAATCATACATTGTACAAGAGATGGTTTTTTTTAAACAATAAATTTTAACAAACTTTATCATACATTGTACAAGAGATGGTTTTTTTTAAACAATAAATTTTAACAAACTTTATCATACATTGTACAAAACTATTAGATTTTGGTTTTGTTTATACATAGTTTCTACAAATCATTATGCAAAACAAGCAATACAAAATTGTTGTGCAAAATAAGCAATACTTAACACAAAAAAAAATTACAAAACTGAAAAACATTTCTTCTTTTCCTCCTCTCGGTTCAACGTTAAATGTTATTTGGAACAGAACAAACCTTCTAAAGTATTTAAATAACAGCTTATTTTCAGTAAAATTTGTATATCTTTTTGGTCGTATTTTTGGTCCAACGAACAAATGTCTGTCCGACGGAAATATTTCTTTTTGAAAATGTCTAAATAGTTTTGTATTTTTGTTACATTTTCTATATATTTGAGGTGACACGGGTAAATGTTTTTTGTAAGAATCAACATTATTTTATATGTTTTCATCTTAAAATTTTTAATATATTTTAACAATTCTTCATTAGTAAATGACAATGCCCATTCTGCATCATAATTTTGATCAGAAATATTATTTTTATTAACTGTTGTATTTTTTAATTGGGTATATTTGTTAATTATAGTATGAATTTGAGATTTAACCTCTTCCATCTCAGGCTGGGCAAGAAATATAATACGCGTGAGGCGTAATTTCTCTTCTATAGTTAATTGTTTTCGAATATTATATATTTTTGTAATTATTTCATCATAATTCCGCGTTTTTCTATATTTTATAAAATTAAATATGGCTGGTGTCAAAATATCACATATATTTCCTTCTGTCGTTAAATGGTATCGCTTTATAATACAACAGATCGCAACAAATGCATATGAGAATGTGAATATTTGTAGTATATCATACATTAATTTAATTAATTTACTCTTTTTATTCTTATTTAATTTACTCTTTTTATTCTTGTATTGTTTTATAATCAACTCTAATAATTTAATTTCACGATAAGTGGTTGGCTGTTCTACTATTTGAATTTTTTCTCTAACATTAAACAATACTTTCAGTGTAATTGTGGATACTTTTGTGGAATCATTTCTACTGTCACAACAGGTTTTAGCTCGTTTAGCCAAATCCAGTTTTCGTTTCAAATCAGTCAAAGTAATGTAACTGTCTTCATCCGAAGATTCTTCAGAATTCTTGGTCAAACCACTGGAAATGTCTCCGTCCAAAGATTCTTCAGAATTCTTAATTGTCGGTCCGTAATTATTTAAATCAGAATCAGAATCACTACTACTATTAATACTACTATTACTACTAGTAGTACCTTCATCTTCTCTCTGTGTTGACGTTGGTAGAGTAGAGCCGCCGCATTGTTGAACACAGCTGCTATCTGACGTGATGGATGTAGTACCGAGTTTGGCACAAGAGATTACAGAAGACATTTTTAGAATTGTCCGTCTCTCCGTCTATGTTTTCCAGTAACACATCGCGGCCTTTTATACCATCCGAAGACCTCCCACCCGTCCTATACAAAGATGAGTGGAGGGGATAATGACAGAGACGCACGCCTATGGAAATGTGACCTTTGCAAATGTCAGACTTGGGTATAAAAGCGCTCCATAGCTCTGCGAACTTCACTCGCGCACAGGTATTTGTACGAGTCAGTTAACTGAAACGTAACTTAACACCGATCCACAATAAATAATAATATTTAATACTCATTTTCAATTGCATTAATAAAATTTAATTTTTTTTATAAGTTAGTTTACAAATATTAAGCTCCACCGTGCTTTACAATATACTGTAATATTTTTTTTCTAACCTCGCCACCACTCTGGGGGGCCTTGTAAACATACTTTTTGACGAACTCTAGCCATTTTCTCTTCTAACTTTTTGACGAACTCTAGCCGTTTTCTCTTCTAATTTACTTTGCTTAAGAAAGCGTTTCCTTCAGGCTACTCTTTCGTTATACCTGGTATTTTGTAACATTTTCGGTATAATTTCGGGATAAATTTGCAGTTGTTGGACTCGGTTCTATCTTTTTTCTACGGTGTATGCTTCGAGGAATATTCACTAAATTGGCGATGTTACTGTGACATATTTCTTTTTTATAGTGAAAAAATTACCAGCTGACATTACAGTGTTCTGACTTTGACGTCTCATTGTAACAATAAGCAGATGCGAGGGTTGAAATCTTTTCTTTTTAATTAAATGTCGAGGACAATTAAATTATAACTGATATTTACTGAGCTCTTAATTACAGAAATTTGTAATAAAATCAACGTATTAGCCAATAGTGACTGAATTTCAAAGTGACGTACTACAGTGTCTGTATCGTGACAGTGTCAAGGAAAGGACAATTGTGTATGATTTTTATGAAGAAATGTAGAGCAAATATATAAAAAGGTACTAACTGAATCTTAAAAAGTCTTTGTAGTCTTTGTACATTAATTAATAAAGATTGAAATTTACGCTGAAATGTTGAAGAGAAGAGTAAACATTCCCTCCTCTCTCTCTCAAATGGACCAGGAACCAGTGCAAATATAAGGGATGAAAAAAAAGAGAAACACGTGTAATTGACGCTAGCAGGTTTTTTGTACTTCATCGACAAACTTCACCTTTTTTTTTCATTGTACGTTGCAAATGAAACGCAGCCGCTGTTTAAGAAACGTTAGAAATGAATTTTACGATTCATATGTTCTTGATTTTAAATATAATTATACATGTGCAGACAATTAAGGCTCCAAGATGCAAAATAGAAGAAATAACTATAGATTGTTCCGGAACAAGAATGGCAAGAACAATTCTTCCTATTGATGCCGATATACGGAGAAAAATCTTAAACATTAATTTTTCAAAAACTAAATTTGACATATTTGGATTTTTCTTTAAATAAAATTCAAAATATATCAATTAACATATTTACTGCGTTAGAAAACCTTACATCCTTTGATTTGTCATTTAATAATCTAGATAACATTGATTCCTTTGTATTTATATATAATACAAAACTAAAACCTTTCTTGTGTTCAACTTCATTACAGGTCCTAAATTTAAGCACATGTTCATTGTATACTATTTCTATTGCGAATTTCATGTGTCTATCGTCCCTGGTGGAACGTTTCAATACTATATTAAGTCGTTTAATCTTCAAGTCGTTTAAAAGTCATAATTTGCAAATCAACCGTTTTTATTACGACTATAAACTATTTGAATTAATAAAATGGGTAAAATCTAAAATTGATAAATGGGACCCAATTTATTGTGTATTACCCGGTAATAGAGTTAAATCGTAATACAGATTCGGAACACACATTAAATATGCAGCCTACCGATTTAGGTATTATGCTTTTTTACATTTGCGGTTTTCTTTTTGGTTTATTTCTTGGTTATTTTATTTCATACATTGTTTTTACAATTGAGGTTTTTTTTGGTTTATTTTTACAATTGAGGTTTTTTGGTTTATTTTGTTTTTTGTTTTATTAGCATTAATGTAAGGATTATTGTGTATTGTGTCAATGGGAACATATATGATGTAAATAAATGGATGGTGTTAACAAAAAAAAAGAAAATATGCCCACTGTTACTCTCCTTCCTTTTCCATGAAGTCAGTTAGGGTTTTTTCTCTTCTACGCAGAGGTCTTTTCTTGTGCACTCACTTTCGGTTCCGTGTGATCTACACATGTCAGTAAAAGAATGTTTTGGAAATATTACACCAAAAAGAACCTGAAATCTGAGAACAACACATACACACACATACACATACATACATACACACACATACACACACACACACACACACACACACACACACACACACACATACACACACATACACATACACATACACACATACACATACACACATACACACACATACACATACATACACATACACATACATACACATACACATACATACACATACACATACA
>BLKR01007229.1:0-41246 GCA_011170035.1 Teleogryllus occipitalis | reverse complement strand
GCGAATATATTCATTTCGCAAAAAAATTTATCATCTCTACTTTTCCATTGAGTATCATAAGATATTAACTTGCGTTTTTCGAACGTGGCGGCTGAGGGTAGTATCTACAAGATGGAATTTGGGACATTTCGAGTCATTCTCAGTTCTGCCGCTAGAGTCGCTTGATCTGCAGCGCTGGTTGGGGAGGCCGCGATCATGCGACATCTTGCGGCAGAACTGAGAATGACTCAAAAAGTGCCAAATTCCATTTTGGAGATACTATCCTCAGCCGCTGTTGGAAAAACCCAAGTATAGAAACAAACTAGACAAATGGATGAAAGTTTTTGATCCAAAAGTGCAATTTCCAAAATATATTTAAAGTTTAAATGCAATAAATGTTAACATAATATATTCATTCGTCTCTCGCCAGACGCAGAGCCGAGCGGACGTGTTTTGCAAAGCGCTCTACCTGCTGCCGGATGGTGTCGACCGAGCAGTGGCGCGCGGCTATCGGCCGCTGGGTGAGGGGCCAATCGCCGCGCTGTGGCGGTGCCCGGGGGACAGCGCAGGGGCTGGAGCTCCTTGCGAGCGTGCTGGGCGCGGCGGTGATGGCGATGTTATTGGCGATCGGAGGGGTGGAGCTGAATCCCGGCCCCCTACTAACGTCGATATCATCGAAAGGATCAAATGGAACAATAAGGAACTTATTGATTGAATCGATGTGTTGCACACTAGGGTTACGTCGGCAGAGGCTTCAGTGCAGTCGCTGCAGACAGCCAACGAGCGGCTGGCTCGCAAGGTGGATTAACTTGAGATGCAGTTGCAGAGCCGAGCGGACGTGTTTTGCAAAGCGCTCTACCTGCTGCAGGATGGTGTCGACCGAGCAGTGGCGCGCGGCTATCGGCCGCTGGGTGAGGGGCCAATCGCCGCGCTGTGGCGGTGCCCGGGGGACAGCGCAGGGGCTGGGGCTCCTTGCGAGCGTGCTGGGCGCGGCGGTGATGGCGATGTTATTGGCGATCGGAGGGGTGGAGCTGAATCCCGGCCACCTACTAACGTCGATATCATCGAAACGATCAAATGGAACCATAAGGAACTTATTGATTGAATCGATGTGTTGCACACTAGGGTTATGTCGGCAGAGGCTTCAGTGCAGTCGCTGCAGACAGCCAACGAGCGGCTGGCTCGCAAGGTGGATTAACTTGAGATGCAGTCGCAGAGCCGAGCGGACGTGTTTTGCAAAGCGCTCTACCTGCTGCAGGATGGTGTCGACCGAGCAGTGGCGCGCGGCTATCGGCCGCTGGGTGAGGGGCCACGTGCCGCGCTGTGGCGGTGCCCGGGGGACAGCGCAGGGGCTGGAGCTCCTTGCGAGCGTGCTGGGCGCGGCGGTGATGGCGATGTTATTGGCGATCGGAGGGGTGGAGCTGAATCCCGGCCCCCTACTAACGTCGATATCATCGAAACGATCAAATGGAACCATAAGGAACTTATTGATTGAATCGATGTGTTGCACACTAGGGTTACGTCGGCAGAGGCTTCGCTGCAGACAGCCAACGAGCGGCTGGCTCGCAAGGTGGATTAACTTGAGATGCAGTCGCAGAGCCGAGCGGACGTGTTTTGCAAAGCGCTCTACCTGCTGCAGGATGGTGTCGACCGAGCAGTGGCGCGCGGCTATCGGCCGCTGGGTGAGGGGCCAATCGCCGCGCTGTGGCGGTGCCCGGGGGACAGCGCAGGGGCTGGAGCTCCTTGCGAGCGTGCTGGGCGCGGCGGTGATGGCGATGTTATTGGCGATCGGAGGGGTGGAGCTGAATCCCGGCCACCTACTAACGTCGATATCATCGAAACGATCAAATGGAACCATAAGGAACTTATTGATTGAATCGATGTGTTGCACACTAGGGTTACGTCGGCAGAGGCTTCAGTGCAGTCGCTGCAGACAGCCAACGAGCGGCTGGCTCGCAAGGTGGTTTACCTTGAGAACCAGTCGCGGCGTAACAATATCATTGTTACTGGCATCCCAGTGCAGCGGAACGAGTCTTGGGCGGACTCGGAGAGATGTATCCTGGATGTAGCGGAGCAGCTGGGGGTCAGGTTGGAGCTCCAGGATATCGAGCGCGCGCACCGGACCGGGCGGCGGCGCGAAGGACAGCCGCGTATGATTGTGGCCAAGCTGGCCTCATTCAGGAAGCGGGAGGAGCTGCTGCGTGCAGCCCGGGAGTATCTGTCCCGGAATGGCAGGGTGCGTGTCCGTGAGGACTTCAGCTGGGCAGTGCGGCAAACGCGTAAGGCGTTAATTCCGCATTTGCAGGAGGCGAAAGTGAGCGGAAGGCAGGCGTCCATTCGTTTCGACAAGCTTGTCGTGGCAGGGCGCAGCTACGTTTTGGCTGAGCTGGCGGCCCGTCCGCGGGCGTGGAGGTGGCGGGGCGGCGGGGTCCCGTGAACTCAGCGAGGGGGCAGAACCCCAGGAGGGCGGACACCCCCTCCGGGCAATCGGGCGCCTCTTCCCGGCCGCCCCCACCCGCGCCTTCGCCGGTGGCCGCGGCCGCGCCTGCGGCTGCGCCTCGTGCGGACGACCTCTGACCCCGCGGCATCGCGGCGGAGGCGGTCTCGTTCGCGTTCGCGTCGGCGGTCGCGTTCGCGTTCCCGCCGGAGCTCACGGCACTCGGCGAGTCCCGGGCGCTTCGCGGCAGACAGCCTGGAGCGAGGACCTCTTGCGAGGGCGATGGCTGCAGCAAACATGCAGCAGCAGGAAGCTCGCGGTGAGTCGGGACCCAGCAGGTCGCCAAATAGGCATGAATAGGCTTTAAGAATAGGATGTTGGAACATCAAAGGTCTAGGCTCTAAGCTCGGAAATCAAGACTTCCATGGGTACATAAATACATTTGATATAATCGGTCTCGTAGAAACTTGGTGGAAGGAGGGTGAAACGTTAAATGTGTCTGGTTTTACAGCCATATGCAAAACTAAAAAAACGTAGAGGGGAAAGGGGTAGGTACCCGGGGGGTGTTGCGTGCATATTTCGGGATAGGTTAATGCAATTTATTTATGAAATTGCTACAAACTCAGATAATTTTCTTTGTATTAGACTAGTAATGCAAAATACAGACATCGCAATTGTATTTATATACCGCCACCCACAGGGCTCGCGTTATTATTCTCCAGAAGCTTTTAGCGAAATCAATAATTTCTTAGACTCGTTGAAGCAAAGGTATCCGAATACTGATTTACTAGTCTTAGGTGACATGAATGCTCGAATTGGCCATGAGCAGGAAGTATTTTCGGAGTTCGATCGGCAAGAAGCGAGAGCTAATTCTAGAAAAAGCAAAGACTCAGTCATCAATAATGATGGTCAGGAATTATTAGAATTATGCGAGAGATTTAATCTCGAAATCCTAAATGGCAACTATGGACAGGATACTGAAGGGGAACTAACTTTTATTAGTGGAAATGGAGGTAGTCTAATAGATTATGCTCTGTTGTCTCATGAAAGAATAAACAATTTATTAGATTTTGGAATCGAATTACGGGCAGAATCCGACCATTTGCCTGTGTGCGTTCATTTAGCAGTAAATGCTACCGAACTGCCACCGGCAGTGAAGCGGGCGGGAGCAACGAACTTCACAAGAGCAAGACGACCGTTTGTATGGAAAGAGGAAAAGCGACTGGAATTTGCAGAGTCTATTCTTAACTCGGCAGGGTGGGCACGAGAGGAGCGGTCACCGGAGAGGCAAACAAAGAATTTAGAAAGGCGGCTCTACCGCGCAGGTTAAGGGCATGCGAATATGGGGGAGAGGAGGAAGGGTACTGACCCAAGGATGGTTTAGCGAGGAGTGTCGGGAGAACAGGCGTACAGCAATAGTAGCCTTAAGGATGTTCAGAAACAGTGGAACTGCGGAAGCGAGAAATAGTTATCTGTTACTACGTAGGCAATACGAGGCCACAATTAAGAAATCGAAGAAATCTTGGCAGGAGAGTGAGACAGCAAGAATAGAGGCAATTTTAAGAAACGATCATAATAAATCAATTTGGGACGTTATAAGATCTCTGCGTAATAAAAGAAATGTAAGTAATGCAATTTCATCAGACGCGTGGGAGGAGTACTTTTCACGGGCGCTCGCAATAGCGAATATTGAAACAGGGATAGATATTATCACGGACCGGGGTGTCCCTGAATCAGACGAAACTATAACCTGGAATGAAGTAAACAGGGCTATGCTAGCCATGAATAATAAGAAGGCAGGCGGCGCGGACGGCATTCCGACAAAATTTATTTCGGAATTGTGGCACATAGACCCAGAGAGTATTCTGAATTTATTTAATGCAATAGTTGATTCCGGATCGTATCCAGAAACGTGGAGTATAGCGACCCTCCAACCGGTCTTTAAGAATAAAGGTGATACGAATTGCCCACAAAATTATCGCGGAATTAGTCTTTTACCAGCGCTGAGCAAACTATTTTGTAAAATACTCAACGGGCGACTGAGTGAATGGGCGGAAAAGCACAGTAAAATATCAGAATTGCAAGCAGGCTTTTGGAGAGGCTTCGCAACTACCGACAATATCTTTGTGTTAGATACTCTAGTAAAACAGGCGCTTGCGCGTAAACGGGGCCACTTATATTGCAGTTTTGTAGATTTCGAAAAGGCTTTTGACTCTATCAATAGGGAAGCTTTATGGCAAAAACTTAATGAGCTAGGCGTCTCACGTAAAGTTTTAAAAGTGTTGCAGAGCATGTACGAAGACGTAAATTTCTGTGTCAGGTGCGGTGATGGAAGTACAACGCGAAAAATAAAATCGACAGTAGGAGTAAGACAGGGCTGTCCTCTCTCACCGCTATTGTTTATCTTGTTTATAAACGATTTATTGACGTGGTTACAGGAAGCGGATACATCTGCGCCGGAAATTGAGGACCTGAACATTCCCGGACTACTATATGCTGATGATTTAGTTTTATGTTCGGAGACTATTGACGGCTTACAGAAAAGTTTAAATCTCTTAGAAACGTATAGTGAAACATGGGGATTAAAAGTAAATATTCAAAAAACTAAAGAAGTTGTCTTCAAGAATGGATTTATCTGGGGTAACAAAGAGAAATGGTTTTACGCTCAGGACGAGATCGACCGGGTCAAAACATTTACATATCTTGGGGCAAAATTTTCCATGAATGGGGGATGGAATAATCACATAGTGGCGGCGCACAGTAAAAGAAGAATTGCGCTCAAAGAAATCGTTTGCGCAGTGCGCAAGGTTCCGGAATTGCCTTTAAAGGTGTGCGATACAATGTTTAAATCGCTAGTTCTCCCAGCAATGAATTATGGGGCAGAAATTTGGGGAGTGGATAGGATAGATCGACTAGAAAGTGTCGAAACAGATTATTTCAAATTAATTCTCGGAGTCTCTAGATTCGCAGCAAATGCCGGAGTCCTAAGAGAGGTCGGTAGTGTAGGAATTTGGAAAGATTTTAAAATGAAACCCATTAAACTTTGGATTAAATTAGCAGGTGAACAGTCTGACACACTTATACATAGATGTTTTCGAGTGCAGTTACAGGGAAGCAACCAACGCCACTGGTCGTATAAAATTAAACTGCTACTGGAACGTGCAGGTCTGGGAGACGTTTCTCCGGAGATGGTGGGAAATAAGGGAACACGTGAGATAGAACGGCTAATTTCGGGTAGACTTGCGGATATTAAAAGGCAAGAGATCCTGGCAGCAACGGCCGAAAAACGTTCGCTAGTTGCGGAAATTCACGCGAGTCCGTTATGGGGTTGCGAACGATACGTAAACACACTGCGAAAGGACGCAAGAGGGGGATATGCTTGGTTCAGGGTCGGGGGGTGGATGCAACGTAGATTAAAGGACTCTAATGATAATGGCATCTGTGTGCTTCGCGGTGATAGGGAAGACTGGATCCACATCCTTTTAATTTCCAGTGCGACCGAAACTTGGAGAGGAAAATGGATGGGAATGGGAAATTACTACTTCCAACATAGGAACGTAACGCTCGCCCAAAACATTCTAGGTGATAAAAGATCTAACTTCATGAAAGAATTAGGAACATTTCTAGGAAAGGTTCGGACAATTAGAGAAACAGAAATTAGGGAGTGGGAAAACAGCACTGGTTAGTACGAGCAGAGCCTCGACTGGAGAGAAATAAATAATAAATCAATAAACTAACAATAATTGAGTCAGTAAGTTATGTTAGGTTAGTAAACAGTACAAAAAAAAGTTATAAGTTGTAGTCAATTGTTAAGTATAAGTAGATAAATAAGTCAATAAAAATAAATAAATTAACATAAAATAATTAAAATAAGTTAAATAAATTAAAATTAAATTAATTAAAAGAAGTTAAATAAATTAAAATTAAATTAAATTAAAATAAAATAAAAGGAAACGGTTAAAATAAATCACATTAGGAGGCGAAAGGAAGTAGGAATCGGAAATGTTAGGGCAGAGGCGTTGGTGCGGACGATTTTCTGTGGTGTTGTTTGTTTTCAGGTGCTGAGGATGCCAAACACTGGAAGGAGAATGCCTGACGCCCGTGCCAAATAAATAAATGGTTTAAAAACCGGATAGATTAGCATGTACTCGGCTTCTGACGGCAGGTTTTTCCCCCTTCAGGGATTTTTTCCTCAGCCGTACCTTATGGTCTCTTTCCCGCGGCTTTGATGCGAAGGAGAGACCATTTGGGGTGAATACCAGAATTCGAAAGGTTAGAACGCGGTAAAATGTAGGTATTGTAATGGCTTAAAGGCCTTCGGCCTAGCCACATTCCATCAAGTTTTCAAATTTGTCTGTAATAATTACTTATTAAATAAAATTTAAAAAATTCATTTCAATAATAAAATTTACCACAGCTTCAACTAATTCCTCTTAGAAAGTTATACGTTTTACCCATATAATTTATTTTAGCGTTAACCCACAAATCCAAAGAATTATGTACACATTTTTATGTTATGCAAATAATGACCAGCTTCCTTGAAAATAAAACATTCTCACGCACGTAAAGGAATCTCCGATCAAATCTACTACTGTCAAAGCAGGAGTTCCACAAAGGTCGTCAACGTTATTCAAACTGTACTTGTCCGGTTTTCCTAAACTCAACTAAATACTTGTAGAAATAACGCAGTTTTCTGATTTTTTATTTATTTATTTAGGAAAAAAAAACATTCAAAAACTGTATATGACGTATGGGAGGAAAAATCATCTGCGCTCGCTTCCTTGAGTTTCAGAATCCCTTCCCAACTATTTAACTATTAATAGTTGAAAGATGAAAAAATATTATTAAAAATAATAATAAAAAATTTAAAAAACCGAGAGATTAACATTTCAAAAACTAGCTATTTTCGTTGCCAAATTATAGAAATAATGATACTGATTTAAACCATTCACTAGAACAGTAATCATTAAAATCCAAAGTTAATTCACCATTTACTAAACACCATTCACTAAACCCCTAAATTAATTGTATCTTAAACTTTCACATAGCTGAGCTTTCAAAATAAAAATTAAATTCAAGGCAAGCAATACTGTTTTGAAAATATTTGTCTTCAGACCGCATAATCTTTCCAGTCTACCATATTAAATCAGAAAGTAATTACAAGGTATTCGTGGTATCAAACCTCAAATACCTAGGATTATTAATGGATAAATAAATAAACTGGAAACAGCGTATAAGTAATAAAAGAAAACAGGCTAAACCATTTCCACAAACTACGCCCAATAACAAACAGACCAACCAATCTACCATTTAACACATATATAACTATATTTAAAACCATAATAACCCACAATATGGACAGCTCTTTTAAAATGTTGGTTCATTTTGGATAAATGCCACAAGATCGAAGACAAAAAAACTACAGATCTTTCGACTTCACTTTTCCCTTACAATCACAAATATATCATGGTTCATTTGCAAGCAAAGCTGCTCTATGAATTTCTTCTTGAAACAATAGAAGTTCACATCACGTTTGTCTCTAAACAGTTTGTCCACGACTTACTTCGAATCCCCACAATAAACCTTTTCCCAATATGTAAACACCTCAATAATGCATATTATATAAATTTCCTTTCATCACTTTTTGTACAATGTTTTCCGAAACGCGACGTCCCTGAAGCTCCCGAAAAGTGTTACCGCTCCCTAAAAATGTAATTTTTAGAATTAAGGAATTAGGATTAAGGGTGCAGCTGATGAAGAGCCAAAATGTCTAGCAAAAGATGAGGTATATTGTTATTAATCAGAAAATTCCGAACTTTTTCCACTTCGAAATATTTCGGGAAAAGTTTTGGTAGCCAAAACATAAACAAAAAAATGAGAATTGTTTGCATTTTACGTAATAACGTTTCAATAGTTTATCTTAGCGCAAAAAGAATTATGTACAGCTTTTGAAAATTCTCTAGACATTTTTTTGGTATTTTTTCTCTCAAACAAATATAAAGAGAGCAACGAGATTTTAAAAATTTCACAAATTTTTTTCCATTTTATTCTGAAGTTGCCCAAAATTACTAATACTCTCTCTAATGCAGCATTTTTGAATTCCTAAGGTTATTATAATTAAGAAAAGTAAAGACAGGTAAGAGAGAGAATACAACATGTATAAATATTGGGGGGAAAACTGGTCACTTCTGAGACAGTTTTGGTATAGCATATTTCTTAAAACTGGTAAACACAACTTACATTTACATTTTTTACATTCGTAATTCTAAGACCAAGCTTTTTACTTGAAAAATATTTAATATATTCACGTTCAATATTTTATGTTGTTCCATAAGTCAGTTAGCTTAACATATTCTTTACCAACATAGTTTTATTCATTCATTGTTTATATGTAGTTCTGGGAACGTAGTATGTGATGTCCTTTTTGTTCATGTTTCATGGCCGACAGCAAATACTTTTGCTACGCCTGTGTTATAGTTTCTTAATTACACGATTCCGCTCCTTTTCTGAATTTTGATGGGTAGGTGTGAATTCTTAATTTCCACGGTGGAATTTTATTTGTACGCGTGCTATTAACTTAGAGATAATTAACGATTTTTCATGGAAATAATGAGCGTATTTGGTTAACTAAACGAAAAATCGTGATTAAAAATCATGTGTCCAGTAGCGTGCGAAATGTAATACACTGCCGTCTGCACTCGTTATTAAAGCAGTCACGTGGGCTGTGCAGCGAAAATGTTGCTGAACACAAAAACACAAAATTGTTTTTTAACGGTGCCGCTAATAAACGCCGCTTAAGAACAACTAATGGGGATTCAAAAACCCATAATATTTCTAACTTTTTCAATTTTCGAAAATTCAAAGTTCAACGAAAAGTATACCTTTACCAATGCTTAAACGTCCTTTGCTCTACCCGTGGAAAACATTTACATGTGAATTTTACCCTTTGTAAGTAGAGTGCTATCCTCTTTAGCACTCTGTGTTTAAAAGGTAATATTGGTTACGGAGGAAACTGTAATTAACGGTTCGTGTATGGAGTGTGTGTGGCATGAAAGTTAAGAGTCAGAAGTGTGCTTACTAGTTGGAGTTTGTTGGATGAATAACGTCGATCGTTGGGTTATGTTTGTCGCTTTCTTGATGGGCCGTGAAGTTCTATTCGTTTGCAGTTATGTTTGTCGTCATTTCTTCTTGGCCTTGGTCTGTGACGGTGAGTTTCGATGTTGCTGTGAGTCGCGCTGTTGTGGAGTCGTGCGCTGTGTGTGGTCGATTCGCTGCGTTTGAGCTATGCCCTGTGACGGGAACGTGCGCTGTCGTGTGGTGTAGCGCTGCTGTGGGGCGGTGGGCGTGGTCGGCCGTGGGCGTGGTCCCGGAGGCATGCGTGGCGCGAAGGGGCCCCTTGGCTCCTGGATGAGCTGCGGCCTCGCCCTGCGTGGCCGCGGGTGGCGCTGGCGGTCGGCCAGTCTTGCAAGCGCGGCGAGCGCATGCGCGTTAAGCTGAGCCCCTTGGGCGGGGGCGGCGGCGGGGGCGGCGAATGGGGCGGCGGCCGCCAGCAAGGAGCCGGAGGTTGACGCCTCTTGTGGAGCCGTGGATGGTCCCGGGAGAGCAACGCGGGACGTGTCGTTCAGGCTGTCGGACTGGCCGTGGACCTCCGTCAAATGCTCTGTGAATGACTCATGCGTGCGACGGGCTGAGCCATCCTCTTCTGGAGCAATTTCTTCAGGTTTGGTTTGCGGGAATGGATCAGCGCCGTCCGCTTTTTCAGTTAGTTCAAGAAGGTCCGCAGGAAGTCGGTGGGCGCTGGAGACTTCTGCACCTGCTTCCTCAGGATGTTCTGGTTCTTCTTGCAGACGGGGCGCAGGGATGAACATGTCTGTTAGTGATTCGTCTGAGTTCGAGGAATAATCGGTGGAGGTTGACGTGGAGGTTGAGTCCACGCTGTCGAGGCTGCCAATGCGTGGGAGGCGGGCGGGAGCTGGAGGTGTTGGAGTGGTGGGAGGACCCTCGTCCACGGCAGCAGCCTTCAACAATTCCAACAAACGCAACACTCATGTGCACTGTACTTTTGTGGGATCTGTTTACTCATGGCATCAACACAAATGTCTGGAAGGCCATTATTTGTGGCGTGCGGATATATTCATTTCGCAAAGAAATGTATCATCTCTACTTTTCCATTGAGTATCATAGGATATTAACTCGGGTTTTTCGAACATGGCGGCTGAGGGTAGTATCTTCAAGGTGGAATTCGGCACATTTGGAGTCATTCTCACTCCTGCCGCTAGAGTCGCTTGATCTGCAGCTCTGGTTGGGAAGGTGGCGATCATGCGACATCTTGCGTCAGAATTGAGAATGACTCAAAAAGTGCCAAATTCCATTTTGGAGATACTATACTCAGCCGCCTGTTGGAAAAACCCAAGTATAGAAACAAACTAGACACTTGGATGAACGTTTTTGATCCGAAAGTGCAATTTCCAAAATATATTGAAAGTGTAAATGCAAGAAATATTAACATAATATATTCATTTCAATAATAAAATTTACCACAGCTTCAACTAATTCCTGTTAGGAAGTTATACGTTTTACCCATATAATTTATTTTAGCATTAACCCACAAATCCAAAGAATTATGCACACCTTTTTATGTTATGCAAATAATTACCAGCTTCCTTGAAAATAAAACATTCTCACTCACGTAAAGGAATCTCCGATCAAATCTACTACTGTCAAAGCAGGAGTTCCACAAAGGTCGTCAACGTTATTCAATCTGTACTTGTCCGGTTTTCCTAAACTCAACTACATACTTGTAGAAATAACGCAGTTTTCTGATTTTTTATTTATTTATTTAGGAAAAAACATTCAAAAACTGTATGTGACGTATGGGGGAGAAAATCATCTGCGCACGCTTTCTTCAGTTTCAGAATCCCTTCCCAACTATTTAACTATTAATAGTTGAAAGATGAAAAAATATAATAATAATAATAATAATAATAATAATAATAATAATAAATTTAAAAGAGCGAGACATTAACATTTCAAAAACTAGCTATTTTCGTTGCCAAATTATAGAAAATAATTATACTGATTTAAACCATTCACTAGAACTGTAATCATCAAAAACCAAAGTTAATTCACCGTTTACTAAACACCATTCACTAAAGCCCTACATTAATTTATCTTAACCTTTCACATAGCTGAGCTTTCAAAATAAAAATTAAATTCAAGGCAAGCAATAATGCTTTAAAAATATTTGCCTTCAGACCGTATAATCTTTCCAGTCTACCATATTAAATCAGAAAGTAATTACAAGGTATTCGTGGTATCAAACCTCAAATACCTAGGATTATTAATGGATAAATAAATAAACTGGAAACAGCGTATTAGTAAAAGAAAACAGGCTAAAGCATTTCCACAAACTACGCCCAATAACAAATAGACCAACCAATCTACCATTTAGCACAGATATAACTATATTTAAAACCATAATAACCCACAATACGGACAGCTCTTTTAAAATGTTGGTTCATTTTGGATAAATGCCACAAGATCGAAGACAAAAAACTTCAGATCTTTCGACTTCACTTTTCCCTTACATTCACAAATGTATCATGGTTCATTTGCAAGCAAAGCTGCTCTATGAATTTCTTCTTGAAACAACAGAAATTCACATCACGTTTGTCTCTAAACAGTTTATCCACGACTTACTTCGAATCCCCAGAATAAACCTTTTCCCAATATGTAAAAACATCAATTATGGATATTATATACATTTCCTTTCATCACTTTTTGTACAATGTTTTCCGAAACACGACGTCCCTGAAGCTCCCGAAAATGGTTACCGCGCCCTAAAAATGTAATTTTTAGAATTAAGGAATTAGGATTAAGTGTGCAGCTAATGGAAAGCCAAAATATCTAGCAAAAAATGAGGTTTATTGTTAGTAATCAGAAAATTCCGAACTTTTTTCACCTCGAAATATTTCCGCAAAAGTTTTGGTACCCAAAACAAAAACAAAAAAATGAGAATTTTTTGCATTTTACGTAATAACTTTTTAATGGTTTATCTTAGCGCAAAAAGAATTATGTACAGCTCTTGAAAATTCTCTAAACATTTGTTTGGTATTTTTTCTCTCAAACAAATATTAAGGGTACATTAATACAAGGTTTTTAAAATTTCACAAATTTTTTTCCATTTTATTCTGAAGTTGCCCAAAATTACTAATACTCTCTCTAATGCAGTATTTTTGAATTCCTAGGGCCATGATAACTAAGAAAAGCAAAGACAGGTAAGAGAGAGAGAATACAACATGTATAAATATTGGGGGGAAAACTAGTCACTTCTGAGACAGTTTTGGTATAGCATATTTCTTAGAACTGGTAAACACAACTTACATTTACATTTTTTACATTCGTAATCCTAAGACCAAGCGTTTTACATGAAAAATATTTAATATATTCACGTTCAATATTTTTTGTTGTTCCATAAGTCAGTTAGCTTAACATTTACTTTCCCAACTTAGTTTGATTCATTCATTGTTTATATGTAGTTGTGGGAACGTAGTATGTGATGTACTTTTTGTTCATGTTTCATGGCCGACAGCAAATACTTTTGCTACGCCTGTGTTATAGTTTCTTAATTACACGATTCCGCTCCTCTTCCGAATTCTGATGGGTAGGTGTGAATTGTTAATTTGCACGGTGGAACTTTAATTGTACGCGTGCTATTAATTATTGTAAAATTTTCGAAAAATTGTACTACATGTCTTATTTCATGATGTGTCCTTGACCTAAATATTTAATTAAGAAATATTTCAATTTTCAACATTGTAGTTTAGGTTTTTGTTGCTCTTATCTAGGTTTTCTTGTATTTATTCCAATTTTCATCATGTATCTTAATTTGAATTTGCGACATGCCTACTGCTCGTTCTACTCTTTTTACTTTCTACACACTCAAAGTCCACCGTTTGGAAGCCTTCACACACGTAAACAATTATTTAGATCAACATATTAGAAAGTTGGAAAAGGTTCTCTACACAGACGGTTGGGTACAAGTCGGCAACACACCGAATAATACCATCCGTACACCCGTGACGGTACAAAAGACACAAGCACTGCATCCAGTCACAATTCAAAACAAATTTAGTGTTTTAGATTATGAAACAGATTTTCCTCGCCTTCCTGATCCTCACCACCCTTCTCTACCATCGACAAATTCATGTACAAACCAACGCAAACAGGCTAGGAAGCGCGTCAAAACCAAAACACGTAAAGCTGCGCATCCTAGCTCACTTGAAAACAAAGAGATTCCTACTGAGCCTAAAAAACAGGTAGGTGTACCTACTTATTTTAGCTGACAGTCATGGCCGCCATCTTTCCTCCACTCTCAGTAGGAAGTTACCCTCCAATTTCTCAGTCTCATCTATTTTTAAACATAACGGGAGGTTTGCAGATGAGACTGCAGAGTTGGATACCCACACGAAGACACTGACCAATCAGGACACAGTCATCATAGGAGGGCACAATGTCATTAACTTGGGCGGTAACTTTACACCTGAACAACATGTTAACAAATTTCAATGTGCCGCCCAAAATACTAACATTGTAGTCTCGACTCTGCTCTTCTGGTACAACAGACCAACACTATGCAGCGAGATTAAGCACGCAAACCAACAATTAAAACTGCAACTGAGAGAAACAAATGTCACACTTTTTTAAATTAATTTCCTCTCAGTAAAACACTTCACATGCAATCGGTAACAAGCTTGCACAATACATCATCAACTCCAGTCCTACGCAGCACCTGCCAAAAATCCATCCCTTTCACCTTCCTTACGTTCTCCACCCCCCCTACCCTTATTTCGAACCCTGTAGCCTCTTCCTCTGAGCATACTCCCGCTTCTCCTATTCCCACCATCCACACCTGATGCCCCATCTTCCTCACAACCTGTCACTGCCGGGACACACTACAACCTTTGACCACGCACTCGAGGTAAAAATGGAATAAATATATAGCAACTATAGTCAGATACAGCAGAAAAACCTTCGTATTGGTACTTGCAAAAAATAAACATTCTTCACCATAATGTTCAATCCCTTTAAAATAAAACTGAGTTTATTGAGGCAGCTCTACAGAGCGATCTAAATCAAATGGATGTTCTTTGCTTTACAGAACATTGGTTATCTTCTAATGAACAAGCATTTTCCAAATTCCAAACTTTTACCTCGCAGGCTTTTATTGCAGACAGACAGACAGAGAGAGAGAGAAAGAGAGAGAAAGAGATAAAGAGAAGAAAGAGAGAGGAGAGAGAGAGAGAAAGAGAGAGAGAAAGAGAGAGAGACAGAGAGAGAGAAAGAGAGAAAGGGAAAGAGAGAAAGGGAAAGAGAGAAAGAGAGAAAGAGAAAGAGAGAGAGAGAGAAAGAGAGAGAGAGAAAGAGAGAGAGAAAGAGAGAAAAAGAGAAAGAGAGAAAAAGAGAGAGAGAAAGAGAGAGAATGAGAAAAGAATGAGAGAAAAAGAGAGAGAGAGAAAGAGAGAGAAAGAGAAAGAGAGAGAGAGAAAGAGAGAGAGAGAAAGAGCTAGAGAGAGAGAGAGAAAGGGAGAGAGAGAGAGAAAGGGAGAGAGAGAGAGAAAGAGAGAGAGAGAGAATTGCATAAAGGTCTTACGTATGAGGGTTCTTGTATTTACGTTAGAAATATTATTGATTCTATTCCCTGGGAGGAATTAAATGTGTATTCCATTTAAAATATTTTCGAAATTTTTGTTGTACATCTTACGTCACAAAAAAGTGATAATAATTTGCATCTACAGACCTCCAACAAAGGGTACTGCAGATTATATTTTGTTCTTAGAAAACCTGGAGATAACACTTAACAAAGTCAGCAATTGCTCTTTTGGATCCATTGTTGTATGCGGAAATTTTAAGATTGATTTTCTGGTCGAATCGCGAGAAAGAAGTTTCTCAATTTAATTAATTCCTTCAATTTAGACTTTACAATTAATGTACCTACACGGATCACACAAAATTCGATGAAGGCAATTGATAAAATTATAGTTAACAAAACTACTACTCGATATGAAGTTGAAACAAAGATTTAGGATACAGTGGCCATGATGCACAAATTCTTACAATTATAAGAAATGCGATCACCAACACAATAAATAATACACGTATGACTATATAGTTCACAAAAAGTAAAATAAAATTATTCATTCATTACTTGATGCAGGAGTCATGGGAAGCGGTTTATAATACTGTTGATACAAAAGACAAATATAATTCTTTTTTTTTTCAACTCTTTCATTTCATTTTAACACTTGCTTTCCTCTTCAAAAAAGAAAATTAAATATTTCACGGAAAAGCAATTTCTGGATAACACAAGGGATTAGAACATCTTGTAAAAACAAGCGAATTCTTTCTTTCATTTCTAAACGCCATAACGTATCTCAAAATTCCCTTATCTACTTTAAAAAATACAAAACATTGTTACGAAAAGTCATAAGGCAGGCTAAAATCATGAAACACGATCAGGATATTTTGAACTCAAATAACAAAACAAAAGCAATGTGGAATATAATAAAAAATACTACCAAATCAACTAGAAACCCCGTTGATAATGTTTTAAAATATAACGATATAAATGTGAACGATCAGGCAACAGTGGCTAGTCTCTTTAACCAATACTTTTCGAGAATTGCTGCCGACCTGACCAAGAGTCTACAGCCACAAAATTCAATATTAGACACTTCCCCAAAAATTTTAAACACGATGTTCGTTTCCAAAACTTCTTCCTATGAAATTCTCATAATAATCAGTTAACTAAAAAGTAAAAATTCGTCCGGTTTAGATGAACTCCCGGAATCTTTGTTAAAGACCTGTGCGTATGCCATTATACACTCGTTAACTCACATATTTAATGCATCCTTGTACACCGGAACGTTTCCAGATATTTTCAAACCAGCTAAAATTAAGCCGCTCTTCAAAAGAGGCAACAAGAATGAAATTAAAAATGATCGGCCCATTTCTCTTCTATCAGTTTTTTAAAAAATATTAGAGAGACTTTTACCAATGTATCAATGGAAACTTTTCTTAGTAAACACGACGTGCTTTCAGATTGCCAACATTGATTTAGAAAATCAAATTAACGGAAACAGCCATATTTTCTTTTCTCAAAGAAGTCGCCACATCATTGGATCAAAACGAGGTACCTATTGGATTGTTTTTAGATCTCTCAAAAGCTTTGACGTCATTGATCATGACATTTTACATTCAAATTTACCTTCATATGGAATCCGTGGCATTGCTCTAGATTGGGTATGTTCGGTACCTTAAACAACGATCTCAGAGAGTGACAATACCTTACTAGAATGATGGAACATATGTACGAACCTTTTCGACTCTTTGCTCATTGCACGTGGAGTTCCTCAAGGATCGATTTTAGGCCCTATACTGTTCCTACTTTACGTAAACAATATGCCCTCGACGATTCGAAACGGAAGAACAGTTCTCTTTGCGGATGATACGAACATCCTTTGCAATAAAGAAACCGTAATTAGTACAATATCATATGTTTCAAATTGGTTCCAGGATAACAAATTGATAGTAAACGAAAAAAACGGTTTTAATGCAGTTTTCCATTTCAAATAAACAATTCTGTGCTCCATTGAAAACAAATGGTGTACTATTGACTGATGTTAAGGCAACAAAATGTTTACGTCTCTCAATTCACTCAAACCTTAAATAGAACGTCCATTTAAATGAACTGAACACAAAATTAAGTTCATTATGCTACGCGTTCAGAATTCTTGCAAATTCAGTCAGCCTTCAGACTGCTCGTTGTGTATATTTCGCGAATGTTCATTCCCGCCTGAGATATGGCATAATATTCTGGGGAAATACATCTTATAGCTCCCAGACTTTTTGGATTACAAAAACGAATTGTACGAATAATAACCAAATTCCACCCACGTGATCCTCTCTTCATTAATCTAGGAATTTTACCATTACTTATTTTATTCATTATTTATTATTATATTATTAATATTATATTATATATAATTATTTATTATTAAATTAATATTATTTCTTATTAATTTTACCTTGTCTGTTGATTTACGAATCAGTGGTTTTTGTCAAAAATGACTTGCTTAAGGGAGGGAATATATTTTGAGAATATGCCGATGTCTATTACTATAACACTTGACGTAGAAATCATATTCATCAGGTGACAGTATCAACAGCTCATTACAAAAAGTTCACATACAATACATGTACATTATTTTACAACACTTTTCCAGATGACATTAAACGATTAAATTCGATAGAAAAGTTTAAATCCAAAGTGAAATCATTTCTGCTGCATAACTGTTTCTATACAATTATAGTATACTGAGCATCACAAGGACAGCGACATTAATTTTAACAATGATATTTAATGTATTATTTATCATTGGACTGAATAATTCTAAACAATATGTAACAAGTATTGTATCACAGCTTCTGGGTCAATGACCCCCCTCTCGATCAGGTTATTGTCCAGTTTCCCTGATCCATTGAGCAATTGCTGATATGGCCCATTGTTTTGCTTCTGGACATCAATGTAATTTTATTATCTGTGCACGTCTTTTAGAATTCAGTGAGAAATATAGTTATTCAAAATATCGTTTTCATGTTTTTGCGGCAGGAAGTATCATTTCTTGACGAAGGACATCATGGATTCGAGCCCAAATTTTATTGCTTATTTATCCTTGAAAATAGATTTTATTACATGGGAGCGGTTTTTTTCTTATTCGAAATTCATGTAGTATATGACTTAATGTAGGGATCACAGAATTTTGGAAATGTGCACAGAAATCACTTTTCCCCATAGCACGTCATACGCAGTTTCAACTGTTTTTTTTTTGACGCAAAATAAGTAAAATAAAAGTAGTTCTACGAAAACGACGAGAAAAAGTTGAACTTTTGCAAGGTTATAAAATTCAGATAAAAAGACGATAAAGAGACACTCACCATTAAAATTGTCCTGAAACATAATTTAAGTGTATTATTTATTACGTTTTACCGTTTCATTGTCTTCCTCTTCCTCTTCTTCCGGAATTGGTGCAAGCACTTGTACAAACAGTTCCTGCGGCAAGTAGTACCTGTCTGGCCTATCATAATAGGCGAACGTGTAAAATGCCGCAGTCAGTATGAAAATCAATATAATGACTAATAATCTGAAAGAGAAAAATTATTCAGATTACTTAAATGTTTTGTTAAATGAAGAAAATATATCTTATTGTCTAGTCCAACTTCTGTATAAATCGTCTAATTCAAGTATGAATTATAATATGTTAAGAATGTCATCAGCACTTTATAACTTTTGTGTTCAAACAATATTTTTACAATATTACAGTCCCGAATATGTAATTTAAGAAAACGCTTACAGGATAAAAATCATGGTTGGTTTTTTATTCAGATATAGTTCTGAAATGTTTCCCTGGTAATAATCCCTACAAAGAAAGGGTTTAGACGAATTGTGATTGATTGTTGCTCATTATACTGATACATACATCAAATAACCCATTTTCTTTTTTCCCTACTACGCAATTGCATAATAAAGAGAATGTATGGTAATGCTGCAGTGGAAAATGGCAATTTTCCGAATGGAAAAACTGGTATGTTGGTCCCTGATAAGGAAAAAGTGAAAACATCTTGCTCCTATTTGTTGTATATTATGTTATGTGCTACGTCGTGTGGTCAGATCAACTTTTTGTGGATCCTTGATTCCGAAACATATGTTACGGCGAAACCTCCCTTCTTCTCCGAACAACAATAGCCCTTAAACAGTTTTAACGAATTATTCATGAATTTGTACTCCTCGGTCTATCTGGACACACTCAACGCCGTGCTAACTTGGAAGGATTTTAGGAGTTCTTTATATCTTACAGTCTTAAACTTTTTTCAAACTTTTCTCAAAATTTTTAGATCATTTTTTCTCAGAAAGAGCAGAAATTGTTTATAAAGAAGATGCAGGCCACATTTTCATTAAAACATTTGGAGCCATTTTTGAGAAAATCTGATTTTTGTAATTTTTAAAAATTGCTAATATTTTAAACACTATTGCACGAAAACTACGAAAATTTTCAAAAAAATCTACCTGACCTTTATGAAAGAACTATTTATGGACATCAAATTTCATTTGAAGCAAACGTCTCTGTCTTCAATTTTGTAGTTGTATGAAGACGCCGGAAAAAATTAAAACTTTTGAATATTTTAAAAATTCAAAGTTAACCGTAAAAAAGGACCTATTCCACCTTCATAAGTGTATTTTACTCTATTCTTACATGAAATTTAAAGACAAAATTTGGAGCCGTTTTCAGAAAATTTGGAAAATGTCCGGGGGGCTTTATGTAAAGTACCTACAAATTTTAAAGAATGTTTTTCAAAATTTCAAAGCTTCAACTAGAGGCAGATAAGAGATTCTTCAATTTGGAAAAGATTGCACGAATGGTTTAGGCGCTAAGAATGTTCGCAGACAGACGGACGGACGGTTGTTTTGCTTCCAAATTTTTTTGGCATGAAGGACCCATAAATAACGATTCTGGCTACACCACGTGATAGACGATATTTTCTCTTAATTTAGCAACTCGTTTTATGCACTTTTTCGCCACCAGATTCCGGCAATGAATTTTTTGGTCGAAAATCCACCGTTTTTTTCGCGCGGCATTACATATTTTTCTCTATACTACGTATATTACTTCGTATATATGTATGTATACGAGAAAGTAAAACGGAGAATATACAATACCTTAATACGTTCTATTTTTACATGTGCAGAAAAAAATGTGGACATTAAATGACAAAGACATAAATCCTCTACGAATATTTGAGAGGGAAATAATACGTTAAATATATGGCCCCTTCGGTTATGGCTGATGTATGGAGGATACGAAATAACCTTGAAATAGAGAACTTATTAAAAGGGGAGGATATCATCAGATTTATCAAAGCTCAAAGAATTAAATGGCTGGGTCATATTCATGGAATGCTGGTAAGCAGATTCCCAAAGAAGATAATGGAACGGGTGACATCAGATGCAAGAAAGAGAGGATGACTAAAATCTCGGTGGATGGATGACGTGTGAGCAGATTGTTAGGTATTGGGGGGGGGGGGGAAGGTGGAGAGTGTCTGTAGAGGGTAGGAAAAGGTGGAATGACTAAATTGAGAAAGCCAAGTGTAACGGGTGGGTGCGGCGGCGGCGTGTCCGTACACCGGCCTAGCCCGAGCCCACCGTTGTGCGGCCACTTGTAATACTTTCTACAAGCCCGGCACGTCAAACTGCTACTTGTAATAGATTGCCCTGCCCTAGCCCTTCTTATAAACAAACAAACAAACACTAGCCTCGCGTTGGGTTGCCACATATAATAATCTTCCCGTTCTCCTACTCACAATTGCCCGTCTGCTAGCTTACCTGGCCTTTTGACTCACCTGGGCGTGGTCTGCGGTGCGTCTGTACAGACGCGAGCAAGGTACTGCGCTCACGTGCGTGGATCAGTTCTAGTGCTACTTGAATGACTACGAACACATATTGATTTTACCAATCATGACCCCAAAGGTGGCCATGAAATTTATTCAAATTTCCTCTTTTCTCGTGTTTTCCTTCAATTCAAAATATCTAGTGCTGTAATAGCACTGGTGCCTCTGACGGCACACATTGACATAACCCAGCAACAAAAGAAACAACAACAAATAGATACTTCTCTTCCCATAATACACGAAACATGGACATATACTTTCTCATTCACACAGATTATTTACAACAAACAAAAACAAATGCCATTCACACATATGACTAAAACCCCAGAATGCATTCTGTCGAAATTTACGTATTAAATATCTATTAATCACATGACTTGATCTTCGACAGAGCGTTCTTCACTTCGTAAAAAACAAAAAAACAAATGTCAAAATACTTTTGCTCACGTATGATGCTGCTTCCGCGAAGAATCCGGGTGTTTTGTGCGATTATCCACGCACAACAGCGCCTCCCGTTGTCGCCACCAGTCACGGAACACACTCGCGTACGCATCACTGTTCACGCAACATGTCGGAATTCACGCTGCCACCTTTTCTCATAAATATTCCAAGTTATTTGAAAATCTCTGAGTCCCGAATTGAATTCCGCGCCACTAATCGTAAATGCAACGTCGCGCTCCCCACCGTTGCAAAATTTCTCATATGGCCACGCTCATTATCGCCCGCTCTCGCGAGTCCAACGGGCGTTGCCGAATTTCACAGTAATTCCGAAAACTCCTTTTTTATGAAATTCTTTTTCACGAAATATTAAATAATTTACATGAAGTATTCCCAGTTACTATTGCAAATTCTGTCCATTACTTCCGCACTTTAAAAAAATTTCCAAACATCGCCTACGCGAACACACGTCTTGCCTCCACCAAGTTCAGGCATACTCTGATAAAATTTTTCCAACTTAGCATTGTTATTTTTGCTTCAACACTTTTCCCGATCGCTTGATAACTGACGATCGCGTCACTTTGGTTCTCACAAAATATTTAATTTTTAACGTTTCCCGAAACACTTTATTTCCGTTTTTGTTTTAATAAAATTCTCCCGGCAATTTCCTAAAATTCGATGTTTTCCTCTTGTTTTCCTTTGGTCAAATTCCTTTTATTTTCCCTATTTTCCGTTTTTGGATGTGAAACGGAACGCATTGCAATTGTTCGCTAATTGCTTCTTCTTGCTAAACTTTTGCTTGAATTAATTTATTTGTTTTATTAAAATTTCGATACTTCCCGTCAAGATATTTAAATGGGATAAATTTTGCATGATGCCGCTAATTTTCTTCTTTTTCCCCCCGAAAGTCTGAATTTGATATCTTATCGCGTTCTCTTGCATTATTCGAAAAACCCTCTTCTTTATAAGCGTTTCATCGCTCCAACAATGGACTCCATTAATATTCTCCTTAACACAAATATACGAAATACAGAATTTTCAATTACTTCTTATTGCCTGACGCGATTTTACTGGGATAACTTTTAAAATGTTCCTACATTAAAGCCGGATCTAATGTCTATGGTCAAAACTTGCACAAGTATCGGGTTCACTTTATTTTCTTCCCCAATCGGTTTTTATTTATTATGGCGCCTTTGCTGTAAATGTTTTCAAATTGTTTATTATCCAAACGCATGCTATCGGGGATCGTGTAAATCATTACACAAGATTCCCAAAGGGTTGTAGAGCAAATGGAAGAAGAAGAAGAAGAAGAAGAAGAAGAAGCAGAGGAAGCTTTGCGGTTCTGTCCGACTCCCTTCTCGGCAGATAATTATGAGCGCTTAGAAGACATTTTTTTTCAATTTGTTGAAGAATTTTTTTCAATTTGTAGAATTTAAATAAGGCTTTAAAATATGTAAAAAAGCCTCTTAATGACTGTACTGGAGTAGAACCTGATTTTGGATACATATGATCATTGAAACATTTGAAGACGTTAATGAAAAAATATATTTCGAACAGTGACGAATTCTTCGATACACCGCGTATACCTGTGTAATACCTAGTAATTCGAAGTCTATATAGTTTGGTAATCCCCTCAATAGTTTTTGAGATTTTGAACGTTTTTAAAACAGATGCGAAAAAATAACAGTTTTGCTACCAGGGGAGCAAGTCAGTCTGCGCTATGAAGTTTCATACAGTTCTTAATGCTACCCAGAGAATTCGCTAGCGTAGCGGAGGCACAGCATGCCTTCACACTGAGGTTGTGACGTAGTGTCATGGCGCCCAGAGTAGTCCTTGGAAACAGTGTGATATGCACGTGGTCAGGTGTTTGGGTAGCAACGGTGTGATGTAATCAACACCACCTAGACATACAAGGCCTGAGCAGTCATTCAAGATGGCCGCCTACGAAGGCCATACAAACTGAAACGCGAAGTATAATTGTGGATCAGACGAAAATATATAATTAATTACACTATCAAATAAGAAGAAAAGAGGTCTACTTTCTTCAGCTGGAAGACTGTACATTAATTTAAGTTCTTTTTCAGGCGAAACAAGCTGCATACACTTTCTATTAATACTGTTATCATTTACAACGCACAGTACATGAAATCATATCTGTTCTAATCCTAATATAGTTTTTTTCAAAATATTTTGCAAGTCTTGATTTTAAATGTATCTCATCCATCATGAGAGTCACTAATTTATCACTTTCACTTAATTTTTGTAAGTATTTATTTCTTTTATACTTAAAAAAAAATTTTCACTCTGTTCCATTTGAGGTTCTAAACCAAATGAAGAACACAATCTCCTAATTGCACTAGGATGAGGAAATATTATGAACCCTAAATGTTTGAAATATTTATAATAATACGACTATAGGGTAAATAGCGTACGAGACAATATGAAAAACTATGAACTCTACTGATAAGTACTCCTTTTCTGGGTAAGAAGTTTTAATTGTTCAAACATAAAAGCAACAGGTTTGCCAAATTGTGAATTTGTGGTATCAATTTGAAGTAAGATGTCTAAATTAAAGCAAAACCATCATGAGGACTGTTACTTCTACTTGTATTAAAACATAACTTTAAACTAACAACCGAACCTAACCTACTAACCTAAAACATCACTAATTTCATTTGTAATATAAACACTATCTGATATTGTAGTGCATCCAAGTTTTAATACTTTTTTAAATAAAAAACACTGCGTTTCAATTCCTGATCCACCACAACTGAACTGATAATTTTAGGGACAGAATTACAATCAATATAGTGAAAAAGAATAATGTCTTCCATATTATATTCGAATAATAATAGTCCAAAATAAACAACTCCAGTTTGCTTCTTAGTTCGTCAAAAGTACTGAAATATATTTAATTTAATTTTGCAATGTTTTCTTTTGCACTTTTTTCAATAGCACCAACCTGATACTCGTTTTCTAAATTTAATTTCTTTTCTTGAAGACTTTCTCTGAAGAAAGTGTTTAGGCAATTCAAGTAAGCATGACAATTAGGCAACAAAGAAGGCATAGCTCCGCGAGACAGTCGTGTATGTTTTAAAGGGAGACTGGGTTTTAGTCCATTATCACAATAGAACACTGAATTCTTCTCAACTTCCCACGTTCGCAAATGCAATTCACAAAGCTGAAAGTAAACACTGAACTTAGCAACTGACACACTTCACTTTTTACTATAATTCCCTCCCTGGGGATACTGCCCTTATTCACCATGATTCTCACTATTTCAACAACACATCACATCTACATAACCACGACTCGAAAGCCACACATGCTACTCATCGTACACAACTGGATCGTCTCAACTTGAATAAGTTGGCCTTCTCTAGCCGCCATATTGTCTTTGAAAAACTCCAGTGCGCAGGCCTTGTATGTCTAGATGGTGTTGGATGTAATTCGAAAGCTGTGAAGGTTCTAGGATGATCATTCTAAACGGTGAAGATATTCAGCATTAATTTTAAGTATTGGCATAAGCATATTAGCGATGTTTCTTCCAAAAAGCCGTATAGATGTGCTCTACCAAACTGCCGTACGCTGCCGTGAATATTACAAGGAAGTTCTAAAGTCCCTATATTTGGTTCCCCAAAATTTAATGAAATGCGATGAAAATGGCTTGCTGAGCATTGACGAAAATTCAACCCTTCAACAACCCTCCAAGGTAAGTTAAGTATTCATCTTATTCGTAGTCATTTCGTCGCGGAAAACCTTATAGAATGTTTTGCAACATGTTCCATACACGAGTAATATTCATTTTTTATTAGTTAGACCAAATTTGAAATCAACTTATTACAATGAGTTGATTGTAATTGATGATTGATCTTCAAACATTACACAGTTCAAATAATGCTTACTTAAACGAACATTCAAATAATTTCAAGAATTTTTAGGTTATATATTATAGCAGGGCATAAGATTCTATTCAAATTAATTTTTAATCCGTTTTTGCTAAATGCGATGGATGTTTTATAGTAAATCCCAGGATTAGTTCGGAATGGTTCCTTTGATTCACTGATTTGGTTCATTAGAGGAGAATCGACTCCGTGAACTGAATTCTTGTTTATACCTGCTAGTCACGTGTAGTAATGTTCATGATGTTACCGCAATAAATATAATTATTTAAAATAAAATATATTTCTCAAAACCATGTTATTAAGACTTTTATTAATGGGAGGCTATCGCCTCCCAAACCCCCCGTTTGAATACTAAAAAAATCAACTCGTCATGAAATAATAATTATCGTAAACAATCAGAAAAGCAAAATTAAACTCACATATTTATTGTAATTATAACATTTTAATAGTTTTACATCTGCTATACTAATAATTGAAATTAGTGTATTTAGTGTCTCTGCCCTAATTACATAGAACATACTTATAACGAAAAAACTTAAATGATTCATCAAAGTATCACCAAATCTGCTTATTTCGAAAAAAATCATACTCTTTACTTTTTATGAACTGAAGTGTAATAAATTATAATAATATGAAATAAAAAGTAAGTTCATGATAACGCAATAAATCCAATTGTTTAAAATAAATTATATTTCACAAACACATGATATTTAAACTATTATTAGAGGCTATCACCCTTCAAACCTCCCATTTTAATACTAACAACAACTTATAACGCGAAAAAAATAAATGATTCATCAATGTATCACCAAGTCGCTTATTTCTGGAAAAATAAATACTTTTTATGAACGGAAGTGTAATAAATTAATACGAAATAAAAAATAACTAGTGAAGTTCATTATGTTAACGCAATAAATACAATTGTTTAAAATAAATTTAAATTCACAAACATGCTACTTAAGCTATTATTATTGGAGGTTATCACCCCTCAAACCTCCCATTGTAATACTAAAAAAATCTCCGTCTATTTTTTAACAAATACTAAAAGATAGCTGTATTTTTACAGAAAAAGAGAAAATCAAGGCACATGTTCGTTGAAATTATAATTTTTTTAATCATTTCTAAAAAATGACTTAAGTTTTTCTTATCCTTTGTCCACTTTCTACGACTCGTGTATTCAGAGAGGTAGCTATCAAAATTACTTTCAACTTTGTAATGTGTGGGCTCTTTCAAGTCGAACAGCATTTGAACACCATTTAATCACATTTAAATTTCCCTGTCCGTGCAAGTTTCATTCAGCATTCAAAGCAAACATCACAGTAAGCAACACAAACGTATTAAAGGGACTAACAGTGCACAAAGAAGGTCATTCCTCACCAGTAATATCGGGAAATCGTGTTCACCATTAATTATATTCAATTTCTCAACAATAAAAATGTATAGCTATATATGGCTTTGTCCCGTAGTCATGTTGTATATATTTATGCTTTGACGTAAGAAAATTAACCAATGTCAGCAAAATTATTCTCGAGCATTAATTTAAGTGAACCGCACCACTATATATATAGGAAACACGAGAAATAATGAATCTTCAAAGGAACCGTGCCACCCTATACTCGGGATCAACCATGTTTTATTATTGTACTTTAAGAATGATCTTCTTGATATTTATATTCTTTTGTTGATAATTATTTACTAGTATTAAACATGTTCTAATTATATGCAGTATTTTACAGGTTTGCCATCGTCACTGTCATTAGAGAGATATTGTAGGAAAGTGTTGTGTATGATTCGACGGGTGAAAAATTATTTTCTAAATTCAGTGTCTCTCAACTAAAAATACCGTGGTCTTTTCCGATTTCTTTACTGGCCTGTCAATCTTTCTAGAAAAGAAACATGGTTTCATGGGAGCAGTTGATACTGACACTTGATGAATATGATTTCTACGTCGAGTGTTGTAATTATAAATATCAGTATTACATAAAAAAATATGTCCCCACCGTTAAGTAAGTCAGTTTTGACAAACATTACAGATTCGTAAATAAATAGGCAAGGCAATGGTAAGATTCCAAGCTCAATGAAAAGAGGCTTGCGGGGATCACGTGGATGGGATTTTTTCATTATTCGGATAATTTTCTTTTCCAATTTAAATGTCTGGGCACTAAAGGATGAGCTCCCTCAGAATATTATGCCATATCTCAGGCGGGAATGTACATTTACAAAATACACGCAACGAGCTGCTTGAAGGCTGACAGAATTAGATAGAATTCTGAATGCATAACATAATGAGCTTAATTTAGTGTTTAATTCTGTTATATGTACATTCCATTTAAGGTTTGATTGAATTGAGAGACTTATAAATTTTGTTACCTTAACATCGGCTAATTGCACATTGTTCATTTTCAGTGGAGCATACGATTACCGATTTAAAACGCAAAATTGCATTGAGACAGTTTTTCCTTCGTTAACTATTAATTTGTTATTACAAAACCAATTTGTAACGTCTGAAATTGTACTATTTATTGTTTCTTTTTTGCAAAGAACATTCGTGTCATCGGCGAAAAGAACTGTTCTTCCATTTTTAATAGATGAGGGCATATCGTTTAGTACAACAAAGAAGATTGGTCCTACGATCGAATCTCGTGGGACCCCATGTTCAATTGGCAAAGAATTGGAAAGATAAGTAAATTATGTCCTTTCGTGCCAGTACGTCATTTCTGCTCTTTGAGATCGATGTTTAAGGTACGAAGTTATCCCATCTAGGGCAATACCACGAATTCCATAAGAAGGTAATTTTGAGAGCAAGATGTTATGGTTAATAACGTCAAAAGCTTGCGAAAGATCTAAAAATATCCCAATGGGTTCTTCATTTTGGTCCATTGATGAAGCAACATCTTTAAGGAAAGAAAAAATGGCAGTTTCCGTAGATTTTAATTTTCTGAAACCGTGTTGTGAATCTGAAAACGCTTCGTTTTTCGTGAAAAGAGTTTCCATTCGCGTATAGAAAAGTCTCTCAAATTTTTTGAGAAAACTGACAAAAGAGAAATTGGCCAGTAATTTTTAATTTCATTTTTGTTCCCTCTTTTATAAAGTGGCTTAATTTTTGCTGTTTTGAAAGTATCTGAAAATATTCCTGCGCACAAGGAAGCATTGAAAATGAGGGTTAATGGGTGTATAATGGCAGGTGCACACGTTTTTAATATACAATCAGGAAATTCATCTATACCAGATGAATATTTATTTCTTAGTTTTTTGACTATTCTGAGGATTTCGTTGGAAGAAGTTTCGTAAATAAACATCGTGCCGAAATTTTTTTGAGAAGCATATGATGTTGAATTTTGTGGTTTTAGTCTCTTCATGAGATCAACCGCAATTCTAGAAAAGTGTTGGTTGAAGATATTCCCAACTTTGGTTGAAGATATTCCCAACTTTTTCTGGATTACTTGTTTCTCTTTCATTATCCTTTAAAACATTCTCTACAAAATATCGTAATGACGTGGTCGTGTTTTTTACGATATTCCACATTGCTTCAGTTTTGTTTGAAATTATCCTCATTATTTTTGCCTGAACTATTATTTTCCTTAAAATTCTTTTATTTTCTCGGAAGTAGATATGGAAACCGGGAGATACGTTATGATGTTTAGAAATAAAGTAGAGTGTACGTTTGTTTTATCACGATGTTCTAATTCCTTGTGTGATCCAAATATTACTTTTTCGTGTTATGTTTAATTTTCTCCTTTTAAACACTTAACGTAAAAGTCCGAGTATACTCGGGCTTTTAATTTTTTCAAAATTTAAAATCCCGAGTATACTCTTGTATTGAGTCTCATCAAACCTCTTTTCAACAAAGGTTACTGCCTAACCCCCGGAGCTAGCAGACATTCTTGTGCCTCAAAGAACTGATCAGGGTTGCCAGATGCAATAACGTGAATTATGGAGTGGGGGGCATAAAATTATGGTACAATATGGTACAACGGAAATGTATAAAATTATGGTATAATTATGGTACATTTTGTAGATTTATATGCTTTTATATGATTCTACACTATAATAATAATATTTTACACTAATCAAATATATTATTAGATGAAAAAATAGTTCTTAATTATTCCCTGTATTGTGTTCAAAGCATAATCAGTTATTGCGTGTTCTTAAAAGTGCTTTGATATGGCGAAGCGGTTTGAAATATTTTACTGGTGTGTTGAAAAACGAGTGATTAAGATGAAACGTAGAAGTGAAACTCCTGAAAAGAAGAAAAAACTACGTGACGAGTCAAATCAAAAAAATGAAAAACGAGTCCAAAAATATCGACCTGAATGGGAAGCAATTGAAGAACTGAAAAATTGGCTAAAACCTATTCCTGAAAAACCAAATAAGGCAAAATGCGTCGTTTGCAACTATTGATCTTTTTCATCTTTAAAAAAATTATGGTACAATTATGGTACATTTATTTTTTGGGATGAAAATTATGGTACGATTCCATAATTAGGGAACGATCTGGCAACCCTGGAACTGATGTCTATGGCACTGTGCGAACTTCTAGGAAAGATATGCCGTCAGGATTTCGCAATAAGAAGCTTAGGAAAGGAGAAATTATTGCGTATCAGAGGGGTAAAGTAACTGCGATGAGGTGGAAAGATACGCGTGATGTCTCTTTGTTGAGCACTATCCACAATTCGGAATTCAAAACAGTACCGTACATAAGAAAGGCAAACAGATACAGAAGCCAGCAGCTGTCATATCATATAATGACACAATGGGAGGAGTTGATAGAGTCGACCAGCATTTAGCAGACAATCCTATCACTCGCAAAAGAGGAAAGAAATATTACAAAAATATATTTTTCATCTCCTTGATTTAGCCTTGTGGAATTCATTTGTGCTGTATAAAAAATCTGGGGGCCGAAAGAATTCTCTTGATTTCCGCATTGCTGTGATTGAGAAGTTGACAGCCAAACTTCACAGGCAGGAATTCTCCCCAAAGGCATCAGGACGTCCCGCCAACAGTACCAACCCGTGTCGCCTTGTTGGTAGGCATTTTCCTTCGTTGATTCTTCCCACGGAAAAAAAGCAGAACCCTACGAGAATATGCGGGATGTGCAGTCGAGTACGCGACGCAAAGGGGAAGAAAACAAGGCGTGAATCGAGATATATGTGCAAGGATTGTGACGTCGCTCTTCGTGTAGTTCCATGTTTTAAAGCCCATCACACCGCTACAAACATTTGATGGTATTAGTATAAAATGCATATTTTTACTCCATTGTAATAAAAATAAATTCATTCGAAAGTTATGTATGTAAGAAAATATTATTCCCTGACATTTTGCCAACTCCTAGGTACATAGACTAATTGTGAACATGAACAAGTGTACTCGGGTTTTTAAAATACACAATATTTAAAGCTCCATTGTTGTGCCTTAAAGTGCATAATTTTAAAAATCATTGTTTGCGGTTATCAGTATTCGAACTAAACATACAATATCAACAGTAAAAAATTGGAAATTTTTGGACCGCCTTTAGTTTCATAATTGGTAAGTTAAGTGGTTAATAGGAAAGCACACGTTAAAGTGAAATGAAAGCTTTGAGAAAAATAAATTAAATTTTTCATTTGTGACAATAGCGTTAAAAACTGCGTCCCATGATCCCTTCAGCAAGTAGTCCGTAAATAATTTTATGTTAACTTTAGTAAATGCTCTGCACATGCGTGTTTTATTTACTGTGTCAGTATTCATGTTATTAGTAATTGAAAGAATTTGTGCATCGTGGTCACTGTAACCTATAGTATTCGTTATTATTTCATTTCTAGTTGTGGTTTTGTTAATTATAATTTGAACTATTGCTGTTTGTAATTTAAGAGTATTCCGTGTAGGTACTTCACTGTAATGTCTAAATTAAAAGAATGAATTAAATTGAGAAACTGCTCTTTTTCGTGCAATTCGCTCAGAACATCAATATTGAAATCTCCACATACAACAGTGAATTTAAAATATAGATTACTAATTTTGTTTAGATTTATCTCTAGATTTTCTGAGAAATTGAAATAATCGAAAGCTCGCTTTGTTGGAGGTGTGTAGATGCAAAGTAAGATAATTTTCAGCGTAGTAAGATGTACGACTGTTATTTCAAAAAACATTTCCACTGCATATAAATTCAAAGAAAATAAGTAATTAGAGAAAATAAGAAAACAAGTAATTGGAAAAAGGGTTACGAATATCATAAATGACTTGAAATATATTTCGGAATTTATGGCAACGCTAAAAAGGTTTTTGAAGACAATATAATATAAAAAGGGTTAATTAACAGCAGATTGTCAGAGAAGAATTTTCTTTTGTTTAAAGCTACGCTGTATAGTGGATCAGAACAACAATTTTTTTCTAGATGAGATGTGACTGAGATGCCGTGGCGAGCGCATCGTGTTATTTGTTATAAGGAATGTTTCCTTGGTGAGATGATCTTGAGTTGCCGTAATAAACGCATGGCGTATTGTTTTCAGTGTAGAATCAAAAACTTCATGAGATGAGACTGTGATACCGTGGTGAGCGTTTATATAATTTCGGGATTTAGTTTCTAAGTTATAAGTTTTTTTCAATTTGAAATGGTGAAATGTGGACAGCTGTAGCAGCCAATCGTCGTACAAAAAGGGAAGTTTAAAAACGTTATATTTCTGTTTTCCATCATCAAAAAAACTATAGCAAGGCCAAGAATGTTACTTTTAAAATCTTTGATTTATTTTTATTGGATCTCGTTTTCAAATGGCGGGCATTTTTGTTTTACACCGTGCGCCATTTTTCGCGTTTGTAGACATTCACTCTCTTCAAAATTATTCAGCTCTGGGTTGTTTCAGCATTCTAGAATAATAAATATTGGATTCTGTACACTCTGGCCTGCAAATCGAAATATTAATTACTTACCTTCTACGTTTTTATTTGAGAAATATTTGCGACCAAATCTTTGGAACGCGAATGAACAAAGTTCGATTTTCAGAGAGTAATTTCTCAAAGAAGGAATAGAATCTCAGCCTTAAATTTTTCTGCGCCTTTACACATAAACGTGAAGTTACATTTGGTAAAATACCATTGGTAAGTAACATACCCCTTGAGTATTACACCCTCTTAAAAATTGGAATTTTCCATTGTTTCCATATTTTCTACTATAACGTCTGTTGGGGGACCAGATAAATATCTATAAATTACACAGCTACTAGATCACTAAGATACCAAACTTCAGTAGTAAATTTCAACTTTTAGTTTGAACTAAACTAAAATCCATTTTGATTTAAAATAATCAATTACACTCTATTATTAATAAACATAAAAGTTGCCTAAAATATTTTGAATATTGCTTTACTTTTAAACAATCTTACATATTCACATCTACCTTTGTAATTAAAAATATGTTCGTTTTGATGTCAAAAACTGAACCGGATAATATAAAAATAGTTTATAAAAGATAACAAATAAAAAAATTCAGAGTTCTTCCGCGTTTAAATTTGCAATTGTGTTTATTATTTCTGAACGTTTCTTCAGAGATACTGCCGATGGCACAGTACTTTTTAGGTGCTAATAACGCGACTGAATTAACCAACAATACAAATGCATCATGTGCATGTGCCAGTGCAGAGACAAACATGGCACGTGGTACGGTCTTGGAAACAACACGTGCCATGGCGCCTCCCGCAAAGGGCGCTATTTAGAGTTCCCCCGCTGAAACAAATAACAACCCTCATTTGGTCGGCTGCTCTGATCGGTAGTTTTCCGTGGTTTCTCCGATCAACACCAGGCGAATGCCGGAGCAGTACCCTACATAACCGGCCACGGACCATGCGCGATCTATCCTGTTTATTTTCAGAGTTTAGTTATTTCTGTTTGAAGATTCAGTTTACAATAATTTCATTTTCTTTGTTTAATGTACATTATTATTCGATTTCAGAAATATGGAATTACTACTTGGGAGTCCACTGAAAGGAAATATTTCTGCATACTGGAAAAATAATGTGAAAAAAATACCTGAAGGATAATTCTGTAAAACTGTGCAAAAACAATGAACACGACAGTAAGAGCTCTGATGTAAAAGGTATTTATTGTTACGAGAGAATGTTACGTTTTTTTATGAGTAGAATGCTCACCGCTTAGACACGAGGACAAGGGAGAGCGCCTACCATCACTGCTCCGAGGAGTCGCTATCACCTTTACGCGCTCAAACACCCACTGCTACCACTGGTCAAATTTAATTTCTTCAATGCCGCCCGGATGTGAATTACACGTCTTTTCACTACTGACGAGGCGATCTTTTGTGTGTACGCACGGCTGCAAGATTCTTCAAAAATACTTAATCATAAAGTTGTATTTCTTCGAAATCTCGACAATGAGAATGCTTTTGCGCGCTAAAACCTCTCGGCTGAGGTCGCAATACCAACCCTACATAATTAAAGCTGGTAGCATTTACACGTACATCTTAACTGTGTTTTACTTCGGAGAGGCAAGTCGAGTAACCGCGAAAATGTGGTGGGCCACTATCCTTTTAAATAATGCTATTCTATCGCGCCTTCATATGGAGGACTTTTAACTTTGAAATATGGATACTTCACAGTGTATCCGGTACCTGACGCGACCTACCCTTCCAAAGAGCATCCTGCGAAAGATGTTTCTGTCTTTCCCTCAGGAAGCAAGCGCGCCGCTTTTGAAGCAAAAACTATTACACCGAGGCGAAGCGGTTATAATGCATTTTCTTTCCTGTTAAATAGCGGCATGGAATTGTTATAATGATAGGTTTCAATGTACGGCGCCAAATTTGAATCCATTTTGGCAGCCGATGTGCTAACAATACTTTTGAAATTAAAACAAGTATTATATTTCTCGTTTATTTCTAACCGTACAACGTACATTATAAAACAAAATAAAATACATCAGAGCCACAAGCGTTTCCCGCTGTCGTCATCAGCAATTCAAAACACAATGCAGCCTCAATATAAAGGAAACGTGTCAGAAAGTTCGAAAAATCCCGTCTTCCTGGAAAAAAGTTTAAAAAATGTAAATAAAGTATTTAACATATATCATTTTAAATTAAAATGTAATATTCGTTTGGACGAATTTAATTCAATCTCTGTGAGTGTAGTGACCATCAATTCAAACCAAAGGAAAAACAAGACCCCCTACCTTTTTAGCACTGCGTTGTCGCATTAAAGATGTAGAGTGGTACTAAACGGGCAAAGCACTTCACTGCACGTACCTTCACCTCTTTTGATTAGGGTGATAGTGGGCTCTGCAAAGAGAAGATATTATATGTGTAATGAAAACAAGTATCTAACCCATTGTAAGTAGCGTGTCCACCGCTTACACACAAGGACAAGGAAGAGCGCTTACCATGTCTGCATCTAAGAACCGCATTTATGATGGTGGATTGTGGCTTGCGGGTAAGGTGCCGCTTTCGAGCTTTATCGGCAGATCTTGTTTGCTCTGTGGATAAAAGATATTTATTGTTTCGAGGAAATGTGAATTTTACCTTTTATGAGTAGAGTGCTCACCGGTTAGACACGAGGACATTGGGGAGAACTTACCAAGTCTGCACCGAGGTGCCGCTCTTATAATTTTTTTTGAACGCTGGCCGGCACGGCTCTTAAGGGGCCGTATTTGAGGTTTATCGGCAGTTGTTGTTTCTTCTGCAAGTAAAATGCATTTATTGTTACGAGGAAATGTGAATTTTACCTTTTATGAGTAGAGTGCTCACCGCATAGACACGAGGACAAGGGAGAGCGCTTACGAAGTCTGTACCGAGGTACCGCACTTATAATTTTTTTTAACGCTGGCGGGCACGGCGCATAAGGGGCCGTATTTGAGGTTTATCGGCAGTTGTTGTTTTTTCTGCAAGTAAAATGCATTTATTGTTAGGAGGAAATGTGAATTTTACCTTTTATGAGTAGAGTGCTCAACGCTTAGACACGAGGACAAGGGAGAGCGATTACGAAGTCTGCACCGAGGTGCCGCTCTTATGATTTTTTTGGACGCTATCAGGCACGGCGCAAGGGGCCGTATTTGAGGTTTATCGGCGGTTGTTGTTTTCTCTGTGTGTAAAATATATTTTCCTTTACGAGGGAATGTAAATTTTACTCTTTGTGAGTAGAGTGCTAGCCTCTCTAGCACCCTGTGTTTAAAAGGTAACATTGGTTACGGAGGGAAATGTAATTAACGGTTCGTGTTGGGAGTGTATGTGGCGTAAAATGTACGAGTCAGGAGTGGGCTTACTAATTGGAGTTTGTTGGATGAATGACGTCGATAGTTGGGTTGACGCCTCTTGTGGAGCCGTGGATGGTCCCGGGAGAGCAACGCGGGACGTGTCGTTCAGGCTGTCGGACTGGCCGTGGACCTCCGTCAAATGCTTTGTGAATGAGTCATGCGTGCGACCGGCTGAGCCATCCTCTTCTGGAGCAACTTCTTCCCGTTTGGTTTGCGGGAATGGATCAGCGCCGTCCGCTTTTTCAGTTGGTTCAAGAAGGTCCGCAGGAGGTCGGTGGGCGCTGGAGACTTCTGCACCTGCTTCCTCAGGATGTTCTGGTTCTTCTTGCAGACAGGGCGCACGGATGAACATGTCTGTTAGTGATTCGTCTGAGTTCGAGGAATAATCGGTGGAGGTTGACGTGGAGGTTGAGTCCACGCTGTCGAGGCTGCCAATGCGTGGGAGGCGGGCGGGAGCTGGAGGTGTTGGAGTGGTGGGAGGACCCTCGTCCACGGCAGCAGCCTTCAACAATTCCAACAAACGCAACACTCATATGCGTTGTACTTTTGTGCGATCTGTATACTCATGGCATCAACAGAAATGTCTGAAAAGCCATTATTTGTGGCGTGCGAATATATTCATTTCGCAAAAAACTGTATCATCCCTACTTTTCCACTGAGTATCATAGGATATTAACTTGGGTTTTGCGAACGTGGCGGCTGAGGGTAGTATTTTCAAGGTGGAATTTGGCACATTTGGAGTCATTCTCAGTCCTGCCGCTAAAGTCGCTTGATCTACAGCTCTGGTTGGAGAGGCCGCGATTATGCGACATCTTGCGGCAGAACTGAGAATGACTCAAAAAGTGCCAAATCCCATTTTGGAGATACTATCCTCAGCCGCTGTTGGAAAAACCCAAGTATAGAAACAAACTAGACAAATGGATGAAAGTTTTTGATCCAAAAGTGCAAATTCCAAAATATATTTAAAGTTTAAATGCAAGAAATGTTAACATAATATATTCATTCGTCTCTCGCCAGACGCAGAGCCGAGCGGACGTGTTTTGCAAAGCGCTCTACCTGCTGCAGGATGGTGTCGACCGAGCAGTGGCGCGCGGCTATCGGCCGCTGGGTGAGGGGCCAATCGCCGCGCTGTGGCGGTGCCCGGGGGACAGCGCAGGGGCTGGAGCTCCTTGCGAGCGTGCTGGGCGCGGCGGTGATGGCGATGTTATTGGCGATCGGAGGGGTGGAGCTGAATCCCGACCCCCCTACTAACGTCGATATCATCGAAACGATTAAATGGAACCATAAGGAACTTATTGATTGAATCGATGTGTTGCACACTAGGGTTACGTCGGCAGAGGCTTCAGTGCAGTCGCTGCAGACAGCCAACGAGCGGCTGGCTCGCAAGGTGGATTAACTTGAGATGCAGTCGCAGAGCCGAGCGGACGTGTTTTGCAAAGCGCTCTAGCTGCTGCAGGATGGTGTCGACAGAGCAGTGGCGCGCGGCTATCGGCCGCTGGGTGAGGGGCCAATCGCCGCGCTGTGGCGGTGCCCGGGGGACAGCGCAGGGGCTGGGGCTCCTTGCGAGCGTGCTGGGCGCGGCGGTGATGGCGATGTTATTGGCGATCGGAGGGGTGGAGCTGAATCCCGGCCCCCTACTAACGTCGATATCATCGAAAGGATCAAATGGAACAATAAGGAACTTATTGATTGAATCGATGTGTTGCACACTAGGGTTACGTCGGCAGAGGCTTCAGTGCAGTCGCTGCAGACAGCCAACGAGCGGCTGGCTCGCAAGGTGGATTAACTTGAGATGCAGTTGCAGAGCCGAGCGGACGTGTTTTGCAAAGCGCTCTACCTGCTGCAGGATGGTGTCGACCGAGCAGTGGCGCGCGGCTATCGGCCGCTGGGTGAGGGGCCAATCGCCGCGCTGTGGCGGTGCCCGGGGGACAGCGCAGGGGCTGGAGCTCCTTGCGAGCGTGCTGGGCGCGGCGGTGATGGCGATGTTATTGGCGATCGGAGGGGTGGAGCTGAATCCCGGCCACCTACTAACGTCGATATCATCGAAACGATCAAATGGAACCATAAGGAACTTATTGATTGAATCGATGTGTTGCACACTAGGGTTATGTCGGCAGAGGCTTCAGTGCAGTCGCTGCAGACAGCCAACGAGCGGCTGGCTCGCAAGGTGGATTAACTTGAGATGCAGTCGCAGAGCCGAGCGGACGTGTTTTGCAAAGCGCTCTACCTGCTGCAGGATGGTGTCGACCGAGCAGTGGCGCGCGGCTATCGGCCGCTGGGTGAGGGGCCAATCGCCGCGCTGTGGAGGTGCCCGGGGGACAGCGCAGGGGCTGGGGCTCCTTGCGAGCGTGCTGGGCGCGGCGGTGATGGCGATGTTATTGGCGATCGGAGGGGTGGAGCTGAATCCCGGCCACCTACTAACGTCGATATCATCGAAACGATCAAATGGAACCATAAGGAACGTATTGATTGAATCGATGTGTTGCACACTAAGGTTACGTCGGCAGAGGCTTCAGTGCAGTCGCTGCAGACAGCCAACGAGCGGCTGGCTCGCAAGGTGGTTTACCTTGAGAACCAGTCGCGGTGTAACAATATCATTGTTACTGGCATCCCAGTGCAGCGGAACGAGTCTTGGGCGGACTCGGAGAGATGTATCCTGGATCTAGCGGAGCAGCTGGGGGTCAGGTTGGAGCTCCAGGATATCGAGCGCGCGCACCGGACCGGGCGGCGGCGCGAAGGACAGCCGCGTATGATTGTGGCCAAGCTGGCCTCATTCAGGAAGCGGGAGGAGATGCTGCGTGCAGCCCGGGAGTATCTGTCCCGGAATGGCAGGGTGCGTGTCCGTGAGGACTTCAGCTGGGCAGTGCGGCAAACGCGTAAGGCGTTAATTCCGCATTTGCAGGAGGCGAAAGTGAGCGGAAGTCAGGCGTCCATTCGTTTCGACAAGCTTGTCGTGGCAGGGCGCAGCTACGTTTTGGCTGAGTTGGCGGCCCGTCCACGGGCGTGGGAGGTGGCGGGGCGGCGGGGTCCCGTGAACTCAGCGAGGGGGCAGAACCCCACGAGGGCGGACACCCCCTCCGGGCAATCCGGCGCCTCTTCCCGGCCGCCCCCACCCGCGCCTTCGCCGGTGGCCGCGGCCGCGCCTGCGGCTGCGCCTCGTGCTGGGGCGGTGCGGACGACCTCTGACCCCGCGGCATCGCGGCGGAGGCGGTCTCGTTCGCGTTCGCGTCGGCGGTCGCGTTCGCGTTCCCGCCGGAGCTCACGGCACTCGGCGAGTGCCGGGCGCTTCGCGGCAGAGAGCCTGGAGCGAGGACCTCGTACGAGGGCGATGGCTGCAGCAAACATGCAGCAGCAGGAAGCTCGCGGTGAGTCGGGACCCAGCAGGTCGCCAAATAGGCATGGATAGGCTTTAAGAATAGGATGTTGGAACATCAAAGGTCTAGGCTCTAAGCTCGGAAATCAAGACTTCCATGGGTACATAAATACATTTGATATAATCGGTCACGTAGAAACTTGGTGGAAGGAGGGTGAAACGATAAATGTGTCTGGTTTTACAGCCATATGCAAAACTAAAAAAACGTAGAGGGGAAAGGGGTATGTACCCGGGGGGTGTTGCGTGCATATTTCGGGATAGGTTAATGCAATTTATTTATGAAATTGCTACAAACTCAGATAATTTTCTTTGTATTAGACTAGTAATGCAAAATACAGACATCGCAATTGTATTTATATACCGTCACCCACAGGGCTCGCGTTATTATTCTCCAGAAGCTTTTAGCGAAATCAATAATTTCTTAGACTCGTTGAAGCAAAGGTATCGGAATACTGATTTACTAGTTTTAGGTGACATGAATGCTCGAATTGGCCATGAGCAGCAAGTATTTTCGGAGTTCGATCGGCAAGAAGCGAGAGCTAATTCTAGAAAAAGCAAAGACTCAGTCATCAATAATGATGGTCAGGAATTATTAGAATTATGCGAGAGATTTAATCTCGAAATCCTAAATGGCAACTATGGACAGGATACTGAAGGGGAACTAACTTTTATTAGTGGAAATGGAGGTAGTCTAATAGATTATGCTCTGTTGTCTCATGAAAGAATAAACAATTTATTAGATTTTGGAATCGAATTACGGGCAGAATCCGACCATTTGCCTGTGTGCGTTCATTTAGCAGTAATTGCTACCGAACTGCCACCGGCAGTGAAGCGGGTGGGAGCAACGAACTTCACAAGAGCAAGACGACGGTTTGTATGGAAAGAGGAAAAGCGACTGGAATTTGCAGAGTCTATTCTTAACTCGGCAGGGTGGGCACGAGAGGAGCGGTCACCGGAGAGGCAAACAAAGAATTTAGAAAGGCGGCTCTACCGCGCAGGTTAAGGGCATGCGAATATGGGGGAGAGGAGGAAGGGTACTGACCCAAGGATGGTTTAGCGAGGAGTGTCGGGAGAACAGGCGTACAGCAATAGTAGCCTTAAGGATGTTCAGAAACAGTGAAACTGCGGAAGCGAGAAATTAAGCGAGAAAGCCACAATAAGAATAGCGAGAATAATAATAGCGAGAATAAGCGAGAAAGCCACAATAAGAAATTAAGCGAGAAAGCCACAATAAGAAATTAAGCGAGAAAGCCACAATTAAGAAATCGAAGAAATCTTGGCAGGAGAGTCAGACAGCAAGAATAGAGGCAATTTTAAGAAACGATCATAATAAATCAATTTGGGACGTTATAAGATCTCTGCGTAATAAAAGAAATGTAAGTAATGCAATTTCATCAGACGCGTGGGAGGAGTACTTTTCACGGGCGCTCGCAATAGCGAATATTGAAACAGGGATAGATATTATCACGGACCGGGGTGTCCCTGAATCAGACGAAACTATAACCTGGAATGAAGTAAACAGGGCTATGCTAGCCATGATTAATAAGAAGGCAGGCGGCGCGGACGGCATTCCGACAAAATTTATTTCGGAATTGTGGCACATAGACCCAGAGAGTATTCTGAATTTATTTAATGCAATAGTTGATTCCGGATCGTATCCAGAAACGTGGAGTATAGCGACCCTCCAACCGGTCTTTAAGAATAAAGGTGATACGAATTGCCCACAAAATTATCGCGGAAATAGTCTAACCAGCGCTGAGCAAACTATTTTGTAAAATACTCAACGGGCGACTGAGTGAATGGGCGGAAAAGCACAGTAAAATATCAGAATTGCAAGCAGGCTTTTGGAGAGGCTTCGCAACTACCGACAATATCTTTGTGTTAGATACTCTAGTAAAACAGGCGCTTGCGCGTAAACGGGGCCACTTATATTGCAGTTTTGTAGATTTCGAAAAGGCTTTTGACTCTATCAATAGGGAAGCTTTATGGCAAAAACTTAATGAGCTACGCGTCTCACGTAAAGTTTTAAAAGTGTTGCAGAGCATGTACGAAGACGTAAATTTCTGTGTCAGGTGCGGTGATGGAAGTACAACGCGAAAAATAAAATCGACAGTAAGAGTAAGACAAGGCTGTCCTCTCTCACCGCTATTGTTTATCTTGTTTATAAACGATTTATTGACGTGGTTACAGGAAGCGGATACATCTGCGCCGGAAATTGAGGACCTGAACGTTCCCGGACTACTATATGCTGATGATTTAGTTTTATGTTCGGAGACTATTGACGGCTTACAGAAAAGTTTAAATCTCTTAGAAACGTATAGTGAAACATGGGGATTAAAAGTAAATATTCAAAAAACTAAAGAAGTTGTCTTCAAGAATG
>BLKR01007228.1:0-41252 GCA_011170035.1 Teleogryllus occipitalis | reverse complement strand
AGACGAAATTGTTAACCAATTGAATATTGTAATATAATGTTACCATTTGAATATCATAGAAAGTAAGACGCAATTTGTCAAAATTCATGTGAACTATAATTTTTCTTTAAATTTTACTTCTTATCCTGCGAAAGATGTGTGACAGTACTTATGTTAACAATTATACTGCCATGGGTTTAATTAATTAGTTTTCAGTACGCAAATTATTGTTTTTGGTTTTAAAGAAGCATGGATATACAGAGTATCGGGGAAGGAAACGTCGAAAGTTTGAAAAACGCTGTTTAAACAATTTTAATCATATTTTGTCTAATAAACTACATAGATATTTTGAATGGCTGAGCTGCAATAAACACGCAAATTTTGGTTTGAAAATATGATTTCTACGCAAAACTTTGCATTCTAGAATAATGTAAACACCCCAGAAACATGTAACATGTTTATTATTAACAATATAGTTTTTGTACTTTTGAGATAATACTGTTGGAAAAAAAATTTAAAAAACAGTAGCCCTCCAAAGAATAAGGAAGCGGTTAGACCCAATAGCAGCAATCATTACTAGTGAAGAGTGGATCATTACTAGGAAAGAGTGGAGTGTTTAATTTTCATTAATTTAATATCTCTTTTTAAAAAGAGATTTCATGAAACAAAAATCTCTAGCGTTAATATTTCTTTTCGACAATGTTAATAGGTATTTGTTCGCAATTTTCGAAAATTCAGATCGTTCGCCCAAAATTGAACGTACGCCACTTTTAAACATCTTGTGCTTCGAGGAATAGATTTACAGAAAAAGTGGAGCTCTTTTTGAGGAAATTATGTAAATATGATGGGGTTTGGTGTATAGTACCTTCAAAATTAAAAGATTAGTTTCAAATTCGAAGATTCGTAATATTAGCCAGATCGTTCAAGGAATATCCATTTTGGTGAAAATCGTGTTTACTTTAGGCTCTAAAATTACTCACACGAAGACGGATTCACAAAGAGGTTTTTTGGAAAATCACTTTTTCAGGTTCAAAAAACAAGCGTTTTGACAGCCTTGTGTATAGAAAATAAAAGAACAATACCAACAATCCACTTTTTTCGAACTAGCTACTTACAAAACGTGTTATCTGTGAAAATTTCGACACTTCCTCCTACAGCATTACGTAACTCTCTTTACACGTGGAGGTAAAAATATTCCAGCGTTACTGGGATTTGAACTCGGATCCCTGTAGTCCGTAGGTCTGGCTCGACCGCACTGTGCTATCACAGATGTTTCTCAACACGCTGTCCAAGCACACTTATTACGAAAAGAATAGTTACGTGATATTCATTGCACTTAGATTTTTTATTAGAGGAATGTTCTACATGTGTCAAAGGTATCAAATTCGCAATAAGAATTCAAACGATTACAACCCACGCAACTACATAGCTCATTTTACTTAGAAATATTTTCAACCAGAAGCCGTGGTCTTTAGAACCCTCTGTGGAAGTCGTTGCCGGTCTTATCTTTCGGCGACTGTGGCCAAGGTTGAATTACGTCACAGATGAAAGTTGCGATAACGCTAGAGCTCAACACGGGCGCTTGCAGACGTTCTGAAGCCAGAATCGCAATAGGGGCATATTTATACGTGATTCTTAAAGACATTAACACACTAAAATAAGTAGTGGCGCCTCAAAACACATGCTTTATGTGATATTTATAATGAATACGAATGATTATAACTATACAATTAACCGCAAAATTGTTTCTACCCGCAAAAATTATTCGCCGTGGATGAGATGCGATCTTACGTGCCTAAGCTTCTCCAACAGTGCGCTTACCTGCTATACCACAGAAACTCTTATAACTTTTGTCTCTCACAAAGATGATTTTAAACTGTCATGTATCGCAGATTTGACTAAAAAAGAACGTGCGGCGTTTAGATGCTTGTGTTAACTACAGACGGACAGACAGACGCCAACATGAGATCTACACCATTCTCTTAAACGTTCTTGAGATTATGGAAAAAAATTAATCAAAACCGATGACGCCGCTTTTGAAAAAAATTTGAAAATATCTCTCGGGCTTTATGTAAAGTACCTCCCAAAATTAAAATATCGGTTTCGAATTAATGGGACCGTGATATCAACAAGATCGATTGGGTATTATCAATTTTGGACAAAATCGGTTGAACAATTTAACCCCTAGCGTTGTTCGCAGACGAAAGACTGATAGACAAACGTTTTGCCGTCATTCAATTTTTCGGTAACAACGATCCACAAAACATGAATTCTGGCTACACAACGCGTTAAAGGATTTCCCCCTTAATTTAGCAAATAAATTTATTCACTTTTTCGTTACCAGGATGGGACGGTTTTTAAGCCGAAAATTCGCCGTATTCTGGTGCACGATTACAATACCTTTTCTTCTTACGACAGTAAGTGCGAGAAAGTAAAAATCAATAAAAACATTTAATCCTTTTTCCACCCCCATTTCCGTCTTCCTAAAGGCCTAATAAAATAGCCTGTCCAACATAAAATGTATTAACCCCTATGTTATTTTTCCTAGTTTACCAATCCCCGTCTCAGTACAGGGGAGTGGAGGCAAAACTAGGAGAAGAAAAATCCCACACCACTAACACCTGGCTGTAGAGTCCCAACTGGGACAGGCAGCTGAAGAGAGCATCAACCTCAGAAGCGTCGGCAATGAGCGCAACAATGGATGCTGTGGGCAGCAACAACTGACGCTGCCAAAATTGGACACATATTTGCTTATCAATTCCTGTTAAAATTGTTTTGTTTTTCAGTTAGCATTGCTGTGATTAAATGTTCTTATAAGTCTTGTTTATGGACCACTAATTCGTGTTTCGAATACATAAAATTATTTTTTGCCCGATCTCAAGATATTCTAAAATAATTCTTAAATATTATATTTTCTTTTAAATGATGACCTACAAGTACAACCAAACAAATCATAATTAGTCTCTTCATAAATAATTAAGAAATTAAACAGTTATTGATGCCCCGGAAAGCAGTAAGCCCGCTAAAACATTTCATTTTTGCTGCGAACTCTATTTCAAAATGTATTTTAATTTGCTGCTTTAGTTAGTGAAAAATGTAAAATAATTTGGAAAGTAAATGAATGAATACTATTATAAATACGTATTGCCTAATGCATATCTGCGTATATATATATATATATATATATATATATATATATATATATATATATATATATATATATCGACTTTAAACTCGATTACAACATTTTATTGAACGTAGATATATTCTAACATTAACGTTAAGTAAATAAAGGCCGGTATTACACTGTAAAAGATCTTTGTCAAAGATATTTTATAAAAGAAATATGACAGTGTAATAGCCAATATTTTATAAAAGATTTCTTTTAGAAAATTTCTTGGATAAAATGTAGTCTCCGGCTTCCAACTTTTATCATATTTGGTAACATGGCGTCCGATATAGGGGTATTGCTTCAACCAAAGTCATAATTGCTGAGTGCGAGTAATTAGAATGTTTATATAATACTGTCCATCCGAACTACAAAAGTAAAACCAAACGAATTAACGTTTGTAGGACACATTTTCCCGGGAAGTGGAAAATATGGTGTTTGGAAAATGTTCAGTTCAGGAAGATAATTTTTTTAAACTTCCCTATCAGAGGACAGAATTTCGAAAGAAGGAAGAACGACAAAGAAAATTGAATGTTTCCTCATCCATCCTCAAATAATTCTTCATTTCGAAGGTCTTTAATCAATGCTTCACAATGTGCGACCCATAACCTCACCATGGCGTTGTTCTAAAGCCTCACCCTCAAACGTTTTCTTATTTACCTTTTGCTACATTAGCATTAAACATAGATTAGTTATAATAAAACATAAAGTAGCAAAACACAACTATTTGTGCGTAATTGATTGTAAATGGCGAGCAAACCTACATAAAATTTGGACGAAATGTTATACTCTCATCAAATTTCTTTGTCAAAGTTCTCTCATCAAAGTTCAGAGACTGCCACAAAGTTCTTTAGCAAAGATATGTCATATAACTTTTATAGTGTAATACCGGCCAAAGCCGCCGTATGTTATATCTTTCCCATTCATGTCGCCAACAATGAACTTCTCGGAAACACATCTCAAATATCCATAGTTGAATATTATAACAAGAAAATATCAAATTTTTGTAATAAATGTTCCTTCAAAATTCCGGTATTTTCTGTTTTTCTTTCATGTTATATTTAAATACTATTATTAAGAGAGAAAACCTCATTGAGATAATTTCAATTAAATCAATGCAACTCGAAGAGCAAACGCTCGTGCGATTTGAAGAATAAACGCGTTTTTTGTGTACTCAGAATTTGTCTTGTATATGAGTTAGGGCAAGGGGATACCAAAATTTAAGAAAACATTCACAGAATACATTTCTCCCTACAGTACATTACACACAATTTTTAACTGTTTTTGACATTAAATGAAAAATACAGCGTCGTAATAGCGCCTTGTCCGTCCCGACAATCATCAGAATTCAAAAGAAATTCAGAATGACAGCTCGTCAAACGAAGCGGGGGAAATTCAAATTTGCTATTTCAAAAATTGTAAAATTATCTAAAGTACTTATATTTTTAAACAATTGTACGTGATCTTTATTAAAGGACTGATTATTTGAAAGGAATATTTGAAGATCTGTTTTTGATGAACACATTTCATTAAGGAAACAAACTATCTTCAATACTTAAGTTGTAGGAAAACGGCGAAAAAAAATTGTTTTCTTGCATTTTTGGAAAAATTCAGTATATGAACGAAAATCATCTCCGCCATCGTCTTATAGCGTCCATTACGCTATCCGGCAATAAAATTTAACCAGAAAAGTTCATGCCATTTTTAAATTTTTGAAAATGTTTCAGGGGCTTCTTGTAGAGTACCATCCAAAAATAAAATATTGATTTGAAATTCAGGAGGGCTCGACATCAGCCAGATCGCTTGCGGAATATCAATTTTGGAGAAAATTGCCGGAACAGTTTAGCCGCTAGCATTGTTCACAGAAGAAAATACGTTTTACAATTAATCGTTTGTTTTTTGTATTTACTACCCACCAAACCTGGCTTCTGGCTACACCACATGCTAAAGGGATTTTATTCTATATTTATCAACTGAATTTATCCACTTTTTTTGACACCAGGGTCCGGAAATTACAGTTTTTTGTGTCGAAAATTAGCCGATTTCCTCCGTAGAATTACGTAACTTTTTACTTTCTCGTATACGCACATACATACGGAATAATATACGTAGTACAGAGAAAGTTATGTAATGCTCCGCGAAAAAAACGGCGAATTTTCGGCAGAAAAAATGTATTGCCGGGCCCTGAAAACAAAGGAGTGGATAAATCCAGTTACTAAATTAAGAGAAAAAATCTCTAACACGTGATGTAACCATAATTCCCGTTTTGTGGGTCTTTGATGCCAAAACACCAATTGAAAGCAAAACGTCAGTCTGTCTGCGTCTGTCCGTCTCTCCGTCCATCTGTGAACACTACTAGCGCCTAAACAGATCGTACGATCTTTTCCAAATTGAAGAATCCCTTGTCGATGTGATTCTAGTTGAAACTTTGAGATTTTAAAAATCATTCTTTAAAATTTGAGGGTACATTACATGAAGCCGTCGGTCATTTTCAAAAGTTTCTCAAAAACGACCCCAAATTTTTTCTTTAAATTTCTTCTAAGAATAGAGTAAAATACACTTATAAAGGCGACATACGTCCTATGTCCACTGTAAACTCTGAATTCTCGAAAATTGGAAAAGTTTGAATTTTTTCGCCGTTTTCCTACAACTCTAAAATTGAACACAGATTTTTCTTTCAAATGAAATTTGTTGTCCATAAATAATTCTTTATTTCCATAAATAAGGTCATATAATTTTGTTTGAAAATTACAGACAGACAGACGAACAGACACAAGAACAGACACATCAACAGACACACGAACGTACAGGCTTTTCGTCGTTGTTCGATTTTTCTGTATCAACGACCCACAAAACATTGGTTTCGGGCAACACGAGTTAAAGGATTTTTTTCTACATTTCACATTAGTTAACCCTTTTTACGTTACCAGGACCCGGCATTAACAGTTTCCCCATAGATTCTAACAATAATATTCGAATGTTGTTGAAATAATGCCTTTATTATGATTTTCCTATAGATTTGTTAAGAATACCAAGTAAAGAACAGAAGATTCCTTTCTTATTGTATTTCATTTCATATTGTTAATAAATCTCTTTTTAATATTTACTGATTATTTCATCTTTGGAATTGATTGAAAATTTTTGTTGAATAGAAACAATGAAAAACAATTTTTTCTTCCTTTCTGGTAATTATGTGGTAAGAAGAAAAAGTATTGTAATCATTCGCCGGGAGACGGGGATTTTTCGACAAAAACCTCTAAATTCTGATCACTGGCCACGACACAAGTAGACAAATTTTATTCTTGTATATAGTGCATTACGTCAATACGTTTGTAGACAGAATCCATGTTTTGCGGGTCCTTGTTACTAAAAAATCTATTTACGACAAAACGTCTGTTTGTCCGTCTGTAGATAACACAAGCATCTAAACGCCCACGTTCTTTTTTAGTCAAATCTGTGATACATGACAGTTTAAAATCATCTTTGTGAGAGACAAAAGTTATAAGAGTTTCTGTGGTATAGCAGGTAAGCGCACTGTTGGAGAAGCTTAGGCACGTAAGATCGCATCTCATCCACGGCGAATAATTTTTGCGGGTAGAAACAATTTTGCGGTTAATTGTATAGTTATAATCATTCGTATCCATTATAAATATCACATAAAGCATGTGTTTTGAGGCGCCACTACTTATTTTAGTGTGTTAATGTCTTTAAGAATCACGTATAAATATGCCCCTATTGCGATTCTGGCTTCAGAACGTCTGCAAGCGCCCGTGTTGAGCTCTAGCGTTATCGCAACTTTCATCTGTGACGTAATTCAACCTTGGCCACAGTCGCCGAAAGATAAGACCGGCAACGACTTCCACAGAGGGTTCTAAAAACCACGGCTTCTGGTTGAAAATATTTCTAAGTAAAATGAGCTATGTAGTTGCGTGGGTTGTAATCGTTTAAATTCTTATTGCGAATTTGATACCTTTTAAACATGTAGAACATTCCTCTAATAAAAATCTAAGTGCAATGAATATCACGTAACTATTCTTTTCGTAATAAGTGTGCTTGGACAGCGTGTTGAGAAATATCTGTGATAGCACAGTGCGGTCGAGCCAGACCTACGGACTACAGGGATCCGAGTTCAAATCCCAGTAACGCTGGAATATTTTTACCTCCACGTGTAAAGAGAGTTACGTAATGCTGTAGGAGGAAGTGTCGAAATTTTTACAGAAAACACGTTTTGTAAGTAGCTAGTTCGAAAAAAGTGGATTGTTGGTATTGTTCTTTTATTTTCTATACACAAGGCTGTCAAAACGCTTGTTTTTTGAACCCGAAAAAGTGATTTTCCAAAAACCTCTTTGTGAATCCGTCTTCGTGTGAGTAATTCTAGAGCCTAAAGTAAACACGATTTTCACCAAAATGGATATTCCTTGAACGATCTGGCTAATATTACGAATCTTCGAATTTGAAACTAATCTTTTAATTTTGAAGGTACTTTACACCAAACCCCATCATATTTACATAATTTCCTCAAAAAGAGCTCCAATTTTTCTGTAAATCTATTCCTCGAAGCACAAGATGTTTAAAAGTGGCGTACGTTCAATTTTGGGCGAACGATCTGAATTTTCGAAAATTGCGAACAAATACCTATTAACATTGTCGAAAAGAAATATTAACGCTAGAGATTTTTGTTTCATGAAATCTCTTTTTAAAAAGAGATATTAAATTAATGAAAATTAAACACTCCACTCTTTCCTAGTAATGATCCACTCTTCACTAGTAATGATTGCTGCTATTGGGTCTAACCGCTTCCTTATTCTTTGGAGGGCTACTGTTTTTTAAATTTTTTTTCCAACAGTATTATCTCAAAAGTACAAAAAACTATATTGTTAATAATAAACATGTTACATGTTTCTGGGGTGTTTACATGATTCTAGAATGCAAAGTTTTGCGTAGAAATCATATTTTCAAACCAAAATTTGCGTGTTTATTGCAGCTCAGCCATTCAAAATATCTATGTAGTTTATTAGACAAAGTATGATTAAAATTGTTTAAACAGCGTTTTTCAAACTTTCGACGTTTCCTTCCCCGATACTCTGTATATTGTGACGTCGTGGGAATACACAATAATCACAGACACGAGCTTCAATGATAAATATGTACAGGTTTATTCACAATATGTACAGTAATACTTTAAGTTACTCAGCTCTGGTAGATCTTTACTTTCCTGATCGCAGGAGCGATCCTTAAAAATGAATAACTGACTCGTGGCCCGCGCCACTCCTCAGCGAGCCTCCCGCACACAGCAGACAGCTCCGGCGACCTCTTGTCACCCGTGGATATAGTCCACAACGGCGTCCCAACACATGGTTTGCCGCACGAGCCTAGCTCGGCTCCGCACCGCCCTGGGCGCAAGTTTTTGTGCGTTCGCACGAGGGTTCCCTCTCAGCTCAACAAACCCCACCCCCGCGCTCTGCGTTTGTTCTTATATAGCCCCCACCCACGTGACCTGAAACGTCACTGGGTTTTGCACACGGCCCACACGGACCGCTTTGCCAGGCATTTTTGGACATCCATTTCCCTGGATTCCAAGAATTTGACACGCGGCACGCGGCAAAAATGCGCTGTCCCGTACTTTGGGCATCCCTTTCCCTAGCTCTTAGGATTTCCCAGAATACCTCGGCGTGTCACATCCTGCCTGGCCCCTGGCGTCTAATCCTCTGCCGCCGCCCTTTGTGGCGGTTGCTAACTGTAGTCCTACAATACGTTACATACTTCTCCATACCCTATTTTGAATTTTTTATGCAGGATATAACCACAATAAAAAATTCGTCCCGCAACTAGATTTGTGGATCTGGATATGATTATACCATTTACCTGGCCATTGGGCTCACACTCTATTGATCTCTCTAACCTACTCTATATTTACAACATATTTTTTTTTTATCAAAATCTAGCTAATATACATAACTAACCTACTTCACGTACCTCCTTTCATTCTAATATATACAATTTTCTACAATCTTAAATTACATACAGTCTGCTGCAATTACCTCCGTAGTATTCACAATCAAATGATGTGATACTTTCCCTGATACCCCCAGAACCAACAATGTCTTCAGAGCTTCACTTTGTACCCATAATTGCACATACATAAGACACACATGAAACAAACAGAATACACAAACAATACACTTTCAACAATTTGTTACATATATACAGTGATTCTTCTCTTGTCTTGATTTTATACAATGCAATCAAGTGATTCGGTTCAGTGTAGCCCTCCGCATTCCCAGTTCAGTTCAGGTTCCATGTATCAGTAAAACATACGGCTTAAGGCATCAGCATTTACGTGATCCTTACCCCTTTTATGAATAATTTCTAAATTGTATGCTTGGATCATTAATGACCAACGCATCAATCTCGGGTTCTTACTTGAACAATTATTTAGCCATACTAATGGGTTGTGGTCTGTTTCCACTTTAATTTTTGCATTTCCATCCAAATAGTACTTTAATTTCTGCAATGCCCATATTATGGCTGTGCACTCCTGTTCTGTTGTACATCGTAATAATTCCGAATCTGTGAATTTACGACTTAAGTATAACACCGGTTTTTCTTCTCCTCTATCATTATACTGTGCCAAAATGATGCCAATACCTCTTTTTGACGCATCACACTGCACTATAAAATCCTTATTAAAATCTGGCGCGTGAAGGACGGGTTCGTGACAGAGAGCGTTCCTCAGTTTCTCGAATGCCATCTCGCATGCTGGCGTCCACGTTACCCTGCCTTGCCGTTCGCGACCTCGCAATAAGTCCGTTAATGGCGCTGATATACCCGCATAATCGGGAATAAATTTCCTGTAGTAACCCGTTAATCCGAGAAAAGCACGCACTTGCTTTTTCGTTTGAGGTACGGGGTGCTCTTTAATAGTTTTTACTTTGGCCTCTACCGGCCGCATCATGCCACTACCAACCATGTAGCCTAGGTATTGCACATTCTTACGCGCGTATTTACACTTGCTTGGCTGCACATGCAACTTCGCTTTCTCTAATATTAGAAACACCTGCTCTAAATGTCTAAGGTGTTCTTGCCATGTGTCGCTATAAATGGCGATGTCATCCAAGTATGGGACTGCAAATTCTGCACATCCTGCTAATAAAGCTGCCATCATCCTACTACACTGAAAAGGTGCATTTTTTAGCCCGAAGGGCAATCTTAATGGCCTATACGTGCCAAAACTTGTACAGAAAGCCGCATATCTTTGCGCTCTCGGAGTGAGCGGTATCTGATGATAAAATTTTGCTAAATCCAATGTAGTAATAATCTTAGCTGCCGCTACTGCTTCTATCCTCTCCTCCATGTTCGGCAACGGAAAATATTCTGATTTTATAATTTGGTTTAGCTTGCGATAATCTACGCACGGTCTTGGTTTTCGTCCCGGCGCCTCTACAAGAATCATAGGGGAAGCATAATCAGAGTCGCCTATTTCGATTATGTTATCCCGTAACATCTTCGCGATTTTTTCCTGCAAAATTTTTGATTGACGCGGCGACATTCGATAAGGCGCACTTCTTATCTTTTTCGACTCGTCCGTCAATTCAATGTCCATGGTGACGACATCCGTCAACCCTGGTCTGTCTGAAAATATATGCTTGTACTTTACAATTAATTTGAGCAGTTTGTCGCGGAACTCGTCTTCGACTTCTGTTCCTTCGAGCATAGCTTCCGCATCGAAGTCGACACTATCAAGGTTAATAGCGTACTTATCCAGCTCGTCTTCCTCAACTTCAAAGTTTGAGCTGCGATCTGCTACATAATTCAGATATTCGGTACGTTGCACGTACGCTTTCAACATGTTAATGTGGTAGATACGCTCTTCCTTTTTCCCAGGCATTCGGACAGAGTAGTTCGTGTCCGATTTTTTCTCTACTACTTCTCCCGGTCCTATCCATTGAACAGATAACTTTTTTGTGCGATTCGGGGCCAACACCAGCACCCGGTCGCCCGGCGCGAATTCTCTGTGTACGGCTCGCCGATCGTACCACGTTTTTCTTTTCTCCTGCTCGTTAACAAGCTTCTCGTGAGCTAATTCGCGAGATTTCTGAAGCCTATTTATTAGCTTGAACACATATTCGACGACGGAATTTTCTTCCTCATCGTCCTCGCCTGCAAGGTGTTCATATAATAAGGTTATGGGAGTTCTGAGGTTCCTCCCATACACTAATTCAGCTGGAGTGAATCCGAGGCTCTCGTGCACCGTGGTTCTCAAAGCAAATAAAATCGCGGGCATTTGGTCCTCCCACTCCGTTCCTGCTTCCAAGCATAACACTTTGATTAAGCGATTCATCGTTCTATGCACGCGTTCGATAGGATTTGACTGCGGGTGGTAGGGCGAACTTCTCACCAGTTTGATCCCAAACTTCCTAGCAAATTCACCTGTCAATGCGCTTGTAAAGCACGTGCCCTGGTCTGTTTGTAATTCCTTAGGAAACCCGATTCTACTGAATAATGTCAACAAGGCACTAATGATAGTTGTTGATTGCAAATCTTTAATTGGAATAGCCTCCGGATACCTAGACGCTAAACAAATGGCTGTCAAAATAAACTTGTTGCCTTCTTTACTTTCGGGAAGAGGTCCACAAGTATCAATATTTATTTTACCGAAGACTTCCGTTATCGGCGGTACTAACATTAACGGTGCTTTTTTACGATCATTTGGCCTACCAACCTTTTGACACACATCGCAAGTTTTCACATATGTCTCCATATCCTGGAAACAACGAGGCCAATAAAAGTATCGCGACATGCTGGATTTGCTCTTAGTGCAACCTAAATGTGCATTCGCGGTTTCATGGCACACCTTGAGAACGGCGGCCCGATATTTAGTCGGAACTACTAACATATTAAATTTTTCTCCGCGATTGCTGTGTCTTGACCGATACAAAATACTATTTTTCACGAAATACGACTCTCGCCCTGCTTCCGGTACGTTGTGCTTATTCGCGTCGTATAATGTTTTGATTTCCGGGTCACTTTGTTGTGAAGCTGCGAACTCAGTCTGGGTAACATTTATGAGTTCATTCACTTCGGGCGTTAGTACACTTGCACTGGCGTCCCTTTCACTAACGGCTTCCTCCTGCCTCAATTGTTCAAGGTTTTCTACCTGCTCGTCCGCGTCAAACTCGCCTGCTTCTCGATCAGCGGGGCCCGACTCTTGAGTCACCCGCGACGTTTCAGCGGCTTTTGCCCGCGTCGTTACGGCTGCAACTAATTGTGGCTCAATAAATCCTGCCTTTACTTCTTCCAACAGAGCAGCTGTTCTATTACTTAATAAGTAATATCCGCTGTCGCATTCCCGAGGCACAACTGCGGCTTTAGTTACTACTTTCCCGAATGGCCCTTCAATAGTGACTTCTGCCACCGGGAGATTTCGTGGTGAGGCATCAAGCGGTTGCAAAATCCACACGCTTTCTCCCGTTAAATTCTCGTCGCTAATAAATTTCTCATGGACAAGATCGAAACTGGCACCACAGTCGCGCAAAAATCTCCCGGGAATTTTATTAATTTTTCCAAAGAACACGTACGGTGAAAACAATTCCGTAGCTGTTTTGTCTGCCACATGATTCATTTTTTCGGCCACGCGGCGCTGCGGGCATTCACGGACCATGTGGTCTGTGGCACCACACCCGTAGCATTTCCGCTTGTCTGGCTTCTCGTATGCTGCCCTAACATCGGTTTTCTTACCGCTCGATTTCCCCTGAAATTCCGGTACTATCGGCATCGTCTTGCTCGTGCTTGCAACTTGTTCCCCTACGGCTTCCGATTTCCTATAAGGCTTGAACGAAGACCGTTTCCAGCCTGCCCTATTGTTTTCATAGTTGTCTAGTTTACGAGCTAGTTCTAACGGCATCTTAAATTCCCCCCACTCATCAATAAAATGCTCTTTAATATCAATAGGCACACGACGCTTCAATTGATCGGTTACAATTAGATTCATTAAGTCCTCGAACGTATGAATATCTAGTCCTGCTACCCATTCTTTGCAATAATTTTTCAGCTCTCTCGCGTATACGTTCCAGGTAGTATTCGCGGCTTTTACATGTTTCGCGAACAATTGTCGAAACTTCTCGGCATTGAATCGATACATTTCTAATAACCTACTCTTTAAATCGGCATATTCTGTTCTACTACCTTGCCCTTCTAAAGTTAGCGATGCATTGATTTGGTGTGGGAGCAGTCCCATAAGATTTGCCACCCACTCTTCTTCTGGAATTTCTAATTGTTCCGCCTGACTCTCAAAAACACTTAAAAATGCTGTTATGTCGTCGTCCTCCCCTTTGAATCGGCTCATAACTTGATTTAATCGAATGTGCATTTTGCTATTTACTTCGGACTGCGGACTAGCTCTACCCGCCAGTTGGCCCTGTTCTATTCTCAGTTTTTCTAACTGAAATGCACGTTCCTTCTCTGATTCGCGTTCGGCCTTTTCTCGTTCGCGTTCAATCTTTTCTCGTTCGCGTTCATCCTTATATGCCTGAGCTATCCCTTTCACAAATTCCTCCTCGTAATCGGAATGCTCCTCTATCAATTTTTTTAGTACTACCAAAGTTTCCCCACCTGTAATTTGGAGTCCTAATTCCTGTGCCACGTGCACTACACAATCTTTCCCGAATCTCGGTAAGTAAGCCATAACTGAAACCTGAACCGAACCTTACAATGCAGATAGCTATACTTACACCAGATCCTTGCTGACTTCTTGATTTTATCAAAGCCGGTTGGCCTTGAGACGTCCTTCCTTCTCCGTCCGTCCTTCCTTCCTTCCTTCCGGCGTTGCCGTGAAGACGTGGGCGTCTGGCTAGGAGCGGACCCTCTCTGCTCCCGTGCGTTGTAATTATGTCTGCCCGTCGACACACCCACGCACTGGCCCACCCACTGTTCGTAATATTGCGACCACGTATGAGTATGGTGCAACAATGCCGTGCCGTTCCGGCGTGAATGTTTTAACTGCTGCTATTATCACAATTGAGCAACACTTCCCCGTGGAATTCTTATAACCGCATCCACCAATTATACTATTTGGTGGGTGCACGTATTCCCCGTGGGCTTCTTTTAACCGCTGCCACAATTATACTATTTGGTGCTATCCCCCGTGGGTTTCTTTATAACCGCTGCCACCAATTATACTATTTGGTGGGTGCACGTACTCCCCCGTGGGCTTCTTTATAACCGCTGCCACCAATTATACTATTTGGTGAATGATATTCCCCGTGGAATTCGTTTAACCGCTGCCACCAATTATACTATTTGGTGGGTGATATTCCCCGTGGAATTCGTTTAACCGCTGCCACCAATTATGTCTACCCGTCTGTGACGTCGTGGGAATACACAATAATCACAGACACGAGCTTCAATGATACATATGTACAGGTTTATTCACAATATGTACAGTAATACTTTAAGTTACTCAGCTCTGGTAGATCTTTACTTTCCTGATCGCAGGAGCGATCCTTAAAAATGAACAACTGACTCGTGGCCCGCGCCACTCCTCAGCGAGCCTCCCGCACACAGCAGACAGCTCCGGCGACCTCTTGTCACCCGTGGATATAGTCCACAACGGCGTCCCAACACATGGTTTGCCGCACGAGCCTAGCTCGGCTCCGCACCGCCCTGGGCGCAAGTTTTTGTGCGTTCGCACGAGGGTTCCCTCTCAGCTCAACAAACCCCACCCCCGCGCTCTGCGTTTGTTCTTATATAGCCCCCACCCACGTGACCTGAAACGTCACTGGGTTTTGCACACGGCCCACACGGACCGCTTTGCCAGGCATTTTTGGACATCCATTTCCCTGGATTCCAAGAATTTGACACGCGGCACGCGGCAAAATGCGCTGTCCCGTACTTTGGGCATCCCTTTCCCTAGCTCTTAGGATTTCCCAGAATACCTCGGCGTGTCACATCCTGCCTGGCCCCTGGCGTCTAATCCTCTGCCGCCGCCCTTTGTGGCGGTTGCTAACTGTAGTCCTACAATACGTTGGCATATCCATGCTTCTTAAAACCAAAAAACAATAATTTGCGTACTGAAAACTAATTAATTAAACCCATGGCAGTATAATTGTTAACATAAGTACTGTCACACATCTTTCGCAGGATAAGGAGTGAAAAATTTAAAGAAAATTATAGTTCACATGAATTTTGACAAATTGCGTCTTACTTTCTATGATATTCAAATGCGGTAACATTATATTACAATATTCAATTGGTTAACAATTTCGTCTAAAGAGTCTTGTTTGATAATTCTCCAATTTCGTATTGTAATAAGATATCTTATGATACTCATGTCGTAAATAACTATTTGACAACTATTATGTTTAGTGTATGTGTCTAGCTGGTTTTGTATTATTCTGAGAAACTGGATCATACGAATCACGTTTACTACGTTATTCACACAGGAGCACATGAATCTCAAAAAAGTGTTTAATAATATAATCCTTGCTGATGAATCAACGTTTTATTGATGATTTTAATTTTGAAAATTTTCATTAGTTTGGATGTTTAAATATAGGTATCACACGTAATTACATGTCTGTTAAACACGATAGCATTATATGAAGCAAGAAACTTTGTTTTTCGTTTGATCATTCAACTTTATCAATCACTCAAAATTACTTTAATTTTCTCTGCTTATCAGTTTTTTAATCTCAGATCTTCGATGAAGACATGAATCAAATAATATCGTAGATATTTGAGTGTTTTAAAAATAATAACGTGAATAAATGCTTATATTTATTGAATTGGTTTTATAATAACCTGTAAAAACATGGGTTTTCTGTTGGTGTTGGGGATGTTGAAAACATTCAAATAGTAAAGGCAATGTTAAGCTGGTGACCTTTAACATTGTTTATTTGATATTTTTCTTAGGGATACTTTATAATGGTTAAACGTTTTCAAAGAGTGCACATTAGATACCTCGGAGTGGCCCGTTTCCGTTTAATAAAACCGCTACAAGCTCTGCCAAGCAAGCGATGGTCGTGCAAAATTCAAGGTTTTGATAGATTCGTAGAATGGCGGCCAACAAACCACCTTCGAACTCTGACGATACTGAAAATGTAGTTCGTGTTGGGAAGGTCATATCACTTGACCACCAAGTTCGTTCTATGTATTTTCACTGGGAAATGCTAGTGCATTGATATTTACTAAACTGTAAACAAACGCTAAATCTCTTTGAATTGTTATAACATTCGTTTTGTTTCTTTTAGTAATATCAACTCGTTTACCAAATACGCAGGAGTTTGTTATATTTTTACACGCTACAATTTATTTAATTTTTACAAGTATTTTCAAGCATTTAGGAATTCATGAAATTTCATTGAAACGTTCGCCAATCTAAAATCCTTTTAAATGTATATTAAATATATTAATGTTGTTTAAAAGTATGTATTAACAATGCGTAGATTTAGCACATAAAGCTCTGATTTGAATATTATACAATGAAATCATCAAATTAACATTTTTAGAAAGGAATGATAAATTGAATTGAAAATTTTAACTTAAAGTTTATATACGTTTCTTTAGAAATTTCTATACTTGTGTAAATATTGTGATGTGTGATTCTACTCATGTGATCTTTCAAAACACAAAATTGAATATTTCTGTATTTGAAAACCTTAACACTACATTCATCCAATCCAGTGCAGTTTATAGCAAACAGCTAAGCAATATGTTTCTCTATTTTTTAATGGTAACGGTTAAACCAGAGGAACAAATAGTTTCTGACTCGGTGTTAACAGGGGACTTAAAAAAAATAATAATACAGTTATTCGGTTGCTCAACATCCCTTTGATAGAAAAACAGAAACAATTGTTTGGGCGTAATGCACCTTGAAATTTTTTTTTTTATAATCAATTTCTTTCCTATTTGATAAATATATCGACTTGCAAATTGTAGGACTTTATTTATTTATTTATTTATTTATTTATTTTACGTCAAAAAAAACAGTTAAAAACTGCGTATGATGTGCTATGGGGAAAAGTGAATTGTGTGCACATTTTCAAAATTCTGTGATCCCTACACTAAGTTATATACTACTTAAATTTTGAATTTTTGAAAGGGAGAAAAAAAAACTCCCATGTAATAAAATCTATTTTCAAGGATAAACAAGCAATAAATTTTGAATTTGAACTTAAAAATGAACTTAAAAGAGAATATAAAAACCAAATAAAAGTTATGCTCATACTCGCCGTACAAATACGAATTTAGCATAATTAAATTGACCACAGAATTTGTTTACAAGCAAGTGCATTTTAAGCGTATGTGGCAGACGAAAGCGCGGCATTGGAGAACTGTTTTTTCAGTATGCCCATCCCACGCTATTCTGCTAGCGCGAATGAATTAAGCGCAAACAAATGGGGTCTACTAAGATGTTAATTTCTTATAAACAATTACATATATCTCGAGAACGAGATATAATAGCACCGAACGGATTCCGGAATTTTGCATCACATATAAACGCCATTCAGATTAGACAATAAAAAAAATTGCAACAATTGCAAATTTATAAACAATTTCCAAATTTTGCAAATCTAAAGTGGGGAGAGTCTCCCGATGTCCCAGAACCAAAAACAGCGAATTAACAATTTTGCAACAATTTATAATTTTATAAACAAATTCGAAATATGCATTAGAACGGCCGGGAAGGCTCCGCAAATTGTGCCTGAAATGAATATCTCAAAATAGAAGTTTGTCAGGAGTTACAAATCGATTACTAAAAGTTAGAATAATTGTTGCTAAAATGATAAATATTTACTGGTCTATAGACGGACGGAAAACCTCGCTTAGAAATATTTTTTTCGTCGTGGCGTACGCGCAGGCAAACTATCTCCTTCGGCAGGGAAATATGACGATATTTCCGTCTCGTACGTAAACGAACTAGCCCCCTCCCCTGAGACAGCGTTCTTTCTGCCCCTTGGGATGTTGCACCAATCACAGACAACTGTGGTTCTACCTGCTAGCGATTGGTCAACGCGTCCCTCCCCCTGCCCTCCCCCAGGCCGAGGGGCGTCCAAGTTTGTCGGCGCGGTGTGGAAGATAGAATTTTGAACGACATTTTTTCTGAGGGAGAGGGTACATTTATTCTGAGATATGTGTAAGTGGCAAGCGACCTAACAAAAAAATACTTAAATAAATTTTAAAAAAACAGCTTTGAGATTGGACAAGCAGCCAGTGATTTCGTTCATAATTTTTAAAATAATTTTCGAAAGCATAGTGGCTATTTTACTATTTAACTAAATTTTCAGAAAATGTGCTATTTAAGTATCTATAAGCTGTGAGAAAATTCATAAAATAGTTTATTACAAATGTTAGTATTAATTATTTATTCACAAAGGTATGTTAACAGGAATTCTCTGGAAAATCTGGAGGGAGCTAAACAAATTATTTATTTTCGAAGTGTTCATTTTTATCCCAATTTCTATATGATACCTGAAAAATGGTGTTCCGGACATATTGTCAAAATATCAGCTTTGTATATTATATAGTTTCTCTTTCTATAAAAGATAGGCATGATAAAATGTAACTTACGAGAATTTCACTTTAACGTTTGGCAGTGACTAGGCAAAAACCCTGATTAGTCATCAACACATGAATACTAAAATGGAAACAAAGAAGAAACAAGATAGCGTCGCAACATGCTGCTGGCGCCAGACTAGCAGAGCTACCAACGGTTGCAACAACATTTATTCTATCGAAATATCTTCAGTAGAACAACAAATAAAACCGAAGAAATTTCACATTTAAAATGAGCATGACTGCTTGACACGAAATTTTCAAACTTGCTTTTTAAAAAACTTCCTGAAATATTACACATACAAATTATACATAATTTTGTTAAAAAAAGATTGCAAACTTTTTTTATAAAAATTGAAAAATCTTTTTATCAAAAATATTCACGTACACGAGCCATTCCATGTCACATCGCATAAGAATTGACATGACTTTTTTAAATGTACGATATTTTTTCTTAAATCTAGACACAAAAAAGAGACATGTGCTTTTTTATTTCACTGAAAATTGATTATTTGTGTAGTTAGGACTATATTAAATTTTGGAATTTACGCGTACTTCACAAAATATGACCAATTGTTGCTCCGAACGTACTAGACCAAAAATTCCTGGTTTATTTCATTTACTATCTTGAAATGTGTATTTTATTCCTCTGTAAATATATTTTTCAAAAAATAAATATTTCATTTACATTTTTTTCAAAAATATGAAAATTCTATATAAACTCGATGAGCTAAAACTTAAAAAAAATAAAGGCGTATTCCTTGTTTAATTTTCTTTAAAATACAGCAAGAAATAAAATGGGCACTCCCCACATTCAGTTCTAAAAATTCATTTGTAAGTAGGAGGGCGCGCTCTGGGTTCCCATGCACTAACTGTGTTCGTCTTTGATCCAAGTGCTGAAGAACTATAAAAAGAATAACCGTCTCACGGCGTGTAATTTCGGCCATCTAGGTGGACATAATTCAATTTTCCAAAGTACTCAAATGAATTAAGTGGGGTATTTGTTTGATTTTATAATGTCCATAGTGTATGAATTGGGTATTGTTTTTCTTCTGCATCGCTTGAGGCGGCAGTAGAACAAGTTTAAACTTGCACGATCTCGCGCTGACACCGCGCGGCTCTGTCAATCGCATTTCAGTACATCTCGTGTTGGAGACCAGTGCTCATCGCCTTCTACTCACAGAGAGATAGTGATTAAATAATTGTGTTTTTGGGTATTTCTTCTTTTTATTAGTGCCTAAAGATAAGCAAAAAGTGTTTGCGATTGCTCGTGGGGGTCTTTTGAAAAAGTAAGTAATTTTAGTTCTACTTTCGCGCCATTTTACAAATGTATCTAGACTTTTAATACAGAGTTTACAGGAGTTGACGTTTGTGACTATGTAGGTATTAAACCTTATTCATTTGGCTATGTGAATCATGAAAGATCAGCTGCGCATACCTGCGCACTCACGAGTTTTTAATTTTTTTTCGCAGTTGAGCGCTTGATTTCACGGAGGACGCTATTTCATGTATGGTGTGAAAGCTCACAGAAGCAAGGTATGACGCCGTCCTATCGTATGTTTTACACAAACTAGGTGAGGAAGCTATTACCGACACTTCAATCATGCCCATAAAAATTCAAATTCAAATTTTTTGTCAGTTTATCATCAGAAAATGGAAAAAATGTGCGAGGCATAAACAGCGTTTTCTAGAAAATTACTCATCGTGTCTACAGGAAGACATCAAATTTTCAATAAATTTATCGACAATTGCTCCAAGTACATCACAATTAGATGATTCTACTAGAGGCGTTGGCCATCCAGTTATGCCATTTAGTTCGTGTGGCCCTAGGGCTAAAGGTCGGAGAGTAAAACAGCTCTTATGTTTGTCCACAGAAGAATTGAGAACAGCTACCGGAATAAAATTAAGGAACGAAGGAAAAAGAGATTCTTCGAACATAGTGAAGGAACTTGTACTTGCTTCTCGTAATAGAGGCACAAAAATTAAGAAAGTTCGAAGATCGTTGCATCAGGAACCATCTTTACTCTCTCCAGAACAAGTACTCGCTCTAATGGTGAGTACGAATTTGTCTACTCGGCAATATTAACGGATACGAGAGCAAGCCGAAAAAAAAAATTGTAAATTATATCCACCGTATTACAGAGTTAAGGAAGCAAAAGTCATGTGCTATCCAAGAGGAGTGAAAGTGACATAAATATCGGCTGAGATACCTATACAATCAGTTATTGACCATGCAATTCGTCGTTTGTGCGAAATCAAAGATATCAGAGAGAAATTTCAACTACAATCTAATGCTATTTTTGAAATTATTATAAAATCGGGTTGCGATGGTTCAGAGCAAAACAAATACAGACAAAAGTTTGGTGAAGAAAATTACACAGACGAAAATTTGTTTAGAGTGTCTATGGTGCCAATACAAATGCAGACTGTTGGTGGCCTCATTATTTCGGATCCATACATTGCAAGTCTACAGGGATCTCCAAAACCAAAAAAGAAAAAATACACTCAAGAAATTGTTATTTGCTAGACATTGATCAACAAGACCCTGAAGAAGTACATCACATCACCTCATCCGAGGATTCATCGGATGGCGACTGACCATAGTACTAGCATGTAATAATTCTCTTTTACTCTAATTCTTTAATTTGTTTCCATAGTGGTTGATCTATATTTTTATTTTCTTCTTGAAATATTAAAAATTAATATTGAAAATAATTAGTTACATTTATTTATTGTATAAACATTATTTTAAGTTTTATTGGCGTATTTTTGTGTCAAGTCGTGACATGCGCGATTTTTTATTATTGCAAAAAAATAGTTGTAGTCAAAATATTTTAACAAAACTTGTTCCATGTATGAGAATTACCATTTATTTTTAATACATGTTAGCTAGAACAGTAAACAATCCATACTTTTGTAGTTTCTGAATTAAGTCCACCTAGATTGCCAAAATTACACACTGTGCGTCTGCACGATTATGGTTTCAAGAGTTATTAGTATTTCAGATGTTCACTCTTCCCCCAGAACGGATGGGTGCCAGCGAAACGAATTCATATACAAGCCATTCTTCGTCAAATCGCCCAAGACTTGTAACGGCTTTTTTAAATGTATGATATGTTTTTTTAAATCCAAATATAAAAAAGAGACATCGTTTCTTTATTTATCTGAAAATTTAATATTTGTGTAGTTATGCATATATTAAATTTTGCAATTTACGCGTAAGTCGCAAAATATGATTGATTGATGCTCCGAATGTACTAAACATAAAAAGTCCTGGTTTGTTTCATTCAATACTTTGACGCGTCTGTTTTATTCCTCTGTAAATTCCTTTCTCAAAAATATATATTTCATTAAAAAATTGTATATTATTTAAAAAATGAAATTTTCTGTATAAACTCGCTCAAATAAAAATTTGAAAAAAATATAGGCGTATTTCTTATTCAAATTTCTACAAAACACAAGAAACAAAGTGAGCGCTGAGCACATACAGATCTAAAAAATATATTGTAAGTTTGCGGGTGCGCGCTTCTTGCCCCTGCACTAAGGAATTGGGTTCGATCAGTCTTTGATACAAGCGCAGAAGAACAATAAAAGGAATTACCCCTGCCCGATTCTGGTTTCAAGAAATATTAGTAATTCATATGTCCCCACAAAGGATGGGTGACAGGGAAACGAATTCTACTACTGCTTTTCCTCGTTTCAGCGAAATGAAGTTTATTGCTGTTAAAGTTATCCGAGTCTCTTTGCGTCCTACAGATGTGGTGTCCTCTTGACCTCGCTCGTGAAATACAACAGACCACTTGTTAAGGGACCTGAGTAAAATTTTCTGAACATCAGTCGCAATACGCATCTTATAAAGAGAAGAGTTTTAGAGCTTGTTCTGTGAATCATGCGTATTTTGTGAATCATGTGTACATGAGTGGCGATCACGGTATGAGTTTACGACAGATATTTCAATCCATTTAATCTTTCTGATCACGATTTTAAGAAAAGAAAATCTCGAAGTCGCGTAAACCACGATTTACTAGTGAATCTTGATTAAAGGAATCATTAGATTGGCGAATTTGTGATTCATATTGGGAAAAAGGGAACCAGCTTTCAAAAATGTTTTTGTTAGTGAAGATAACTTCGAGATCAGTGGCTCCTGTGGCATTAACGAAAGTAGCGGACAGTTCAGTGAATATTGTGAAAACAGTGGAAATCAAGGAAATGACAATTTAAGCTCTTGGAGATGCAGTAAAATTAAACTACACTTCGCAACAACCGAACACATGATAAAATAGCTAAAAAGTTGGCCGAAGGAAATGGAATTTGTCCAGACCTGAAAGTAAATTCGGTAAGGCAGTAGAACTATGCATTGTGACGAAAGTTCAGGAATTCTAAGGTAAGCAAGCGAGTACATATATTTGAAGTGAGTTGTGAGGGACCAGAAAATTTCCAAATGTCAGTCAAAATGTGAGTCAATTATTCGTCATTGAATAACCAAATACAATCTTGAAGTTGTACCACCTCAAGAAGTACTTAAATTACTGCTTCATCCAAAGAAGCTGACGGCCAGTAACACAAGAAATGCGTCTGTTTCAGCTATCTACTGAACACTCGTTGGTAAAAAAATAATATTTTGTAGTTACTGAGATGCTACTTTGATTTTGAGTTATCAACCATACTCTAGTGTATTTATTAATATTTTTCAAAATTTTTATCTCATCGAGTTTACAAAAATATTCAACTTTCAAAAATTAATTTTTTTAAGTTGAAAATTTACGACATTAAATATTTTGGAAAATATTAAAAATTAAGCATGCTTTTAAGTTTCGAGTGGAATTTGAACGGAGTTCATTTCTCGGTCATTTTCAGGAAATTTAATTATGCAATATTTCCGAAAATAATAAAGTTAGACAAAAATAAAAATACACGTGTTAACTTATTCGATCTATATACTAAATAGGAAAAACGGGAAATAATTAAAAACATAAAGGTCAATTGGCTCATGTGCCTTAAGCTGCAATATTTTCCAAGATCAGAATTATAAAAGGTACAGTAAAACAAAAGAAATTACCCAAACTTTAATGAGAAAAAATATAAGAATTTGTGTGTGTGTGCGTGTGTGAGAGAGAGAGAGGGGGAGAGAGAGAGAAAGAGAGAGAGAGTGCCGTAGGTCGTAACGAATGATTTGAAGTTATAACGCCTTCAGAGTAGGCTGCATAACTTGCATTCGTGTACGGCGGCTCGGCATCATTTATTGGCAGGGGCCACATTTCACACTTTCTATTTAAGTCAGTGACTTGTAGCAGGAAAAGTCTTGCATCTATTTAGTACTACATTAAAAAACTAATAAAACATTTTTTTACATTACTTCAGTTCTTTTGGTGGTCTAATTTTGGACATAAACTATCCACTCGCCATATACTCGCAGTACTACCGATGTTTCTGCTTCATGTGAGGTACGCCATACAAGAACGAATAATCAGCATAAAACTGACCGTAAAGATGTAAACTTTAACAGATTAGGGAAGAAAGAAGCGCTTGCGTTCCGTTCCCTATCGTTTAACGAACAGGCAGGAATCAGTCAAGAATTTACCTTTAAAATTAAAGTTATTATATTATTCCACTAAAATATTGTGGAACTAGTATTACTGAGAGCCCCACAAAGATTAACTATTTCATATGAGATAAAACTTGCAATACACTTAGATATAACATTGTTTTTTTTATTGAGATTGCGAGTTTTTAACGAATCGAATAGACATGACAAATCATGTCCACGTTCATATAGAGGACAAAAACAATTAAGCTTCTCGCTTGAAAATTAAGTGTGACATAATACCATGTACCTTCCACAAACAGATATATAACAAACATATCTGTTTAATTTACAAATATATGGAAGAATTAAGCTTTTCCTTGCATTACACCATTTTTTGCACAAAAAATATTAAAATGCTATTTCATCTTCTAAAAGAAAAAAGAACACAAATGTCGGACCCTTTTAAAATTGTACTCATTTCGAATTGTTTGAAATCTAATTTTTTTACAAACATAAACCAGTTAGCATTCTTTATTTCTTGGCACAAGTTCTTGATGTAAAACAATTGCACTTAGTCCCTTATTTAACAACAACAAGCGTGAAGCACAGTGAATTGAGCGCAAAAGGAGAGGGGCCTGTCTTTCGGCGGTGGCACCTGTCCGTCCAAAGCGGCGGCGTTCGCCCCGCCAGCGGCGGCGCCTGGGGTGCTGAGGGCGGCACGGCAGCGCGGCGGCGGGCGGCGGGCAGCCAAGCGGCGCTTTCACGGAGCACCGGCCGCAGCCTAATTAACCCCAGAACAAAAAGAGGCGCGGCGCTTTTCCCGCGATGCGGTAGAGACGAGACGAGACAAGCCGCCCCCACCCCGCGCCAGCAGACAGAGGCGTTGGAAATGGCGCCAAGGACAGCGGGGGGCGGGCAGGCGCGGAATTGGCGACTTTTTACTTTCTCGCTACGGAGTAGGGAGAAAGATATGTAATGCTGCACGAAAAAACGGCGAATTCTCGTCAGAAAAACTTTTATTACAGGGCCCTGGGAACGAAAAGGTAAATAAATTCAACTATTCATTTAGAAAAAATATCGTATCACACGTATTGTACCCAGAATCCATGTTTAGTGGGTCCTTGTTACCGAAAAATCGAATGACAGCATAATGTATGTCTACCCGTCCGCCTGTCTTCTTCTCTGTCTGTGTCTGCCTGGCTGCCTCTGCCTGTCTGTCTGACTCTGCGTGTCTGTCTGACCCTGCCTGTCTGTCTGACTCAACCTTCCTGACTATCTGATAATGTCTGTCTGTCGGACTCGGTCTGTCTGTCGAAGACTGTCTGTCTGTCTGCCTGTATGTCGGACTCTGCCTGTCTGTCTGTCTGTCGGACTCTGCCTGTCTGTCTGCCTGTCGGACTCTGTCTGTCTGTCTGTCTGTCTGTCGGACTCTGCCTGTCTGTCTGTCGGTCTGTCGGACTCTGCCTGTCTGTCTGTCGGTCTGTCGGACTCTGCCTGTCTCTCTCCCTGCCTGCAATCTCTGCAATGGCAACAACTGTTGCTCTGGCCTGAATCGGAATTCTTTTTCTGAACTGCTTTCTTCCCAATCGCTTTATCAGCTACCATCACCATTTTTTATAGTTTGTTGGAGATACATTGTCAGGAGTTCATGATACGCCTCATTTTTATAACTAAACTAGCTGACCCGGCGAACTCTGTTCCGCCTTAACAGCCGGTCCCATCTTTTTCTCGCGTCGCACTCACTGTGAGAAACTGTACTATCCTTCTTGCACTGCGTACGTGCAAAAACGTGCGTTCTCACACAGGAACGCTGTCGAACGGGATAAACAGTATCCTATGTCAGTCCCCTAGCTCTAAGCTTCCTGCTCACCAAAACGGTACAGCCGTTCTTGAGTTATAAATGGTGTAACTAACACGACTATGCATAGATATAACGGCGAACGAGAGGCGGCTATCATTATCGCCTTCTGTTATCAGTGCGGCGTTACAACAATGGGTTACAACAGGTAAAACTGACCGCTAACATGCGAAATCACGCGAAAACGTGCGAAAACGTGCAAAAACGTGCGAAAACGTGCGTTCTCACACAGGAACGCTGTCGAACGGGTTAAACAGTATCCTATGTCCGTCTCCTAGCTCTAAGCTTCCTGCTCACCAATTTTCAGCCAAATCGGTACAGCCGTTCTTGAGTTATAAATAGTGTAACTAACACGACTTTCTTTTATATATATAGATTTCTCCCATCTAGTTATCATTAATAGTTCCCGAGTTGACTGACTGAAAACTAAGCAAAGTAAATACCACGTCTTCGATGAATTTCGACATTTTTTTATTTCAAATGCTATTAAATACCTATAAATGTTATTATATAATATTAGAATGAGAGTACTATCTCCATGTAAACGTATGATTATCCTTTTTTAAAGATATATGTATTGGATATTTTCAGCTAATTATAGGTCGCAAACTGTCTAGGCACTTCGGCATTCCTGTTTATTTCAGTTTCTTCAAGTGTCTGAATAATTAACGGAATTTAAGCATTGCCTTCTCTTGAGTTTAAATCATCACTCGCTATGTTAATGAATATTCTGTTAATTACTTTATTTTATTACTTAGCGGTTAGTCATGGAATATTTTGGCTTATTCTTTCTTACCCTCTTCATAAGTTTAACATTGTCCCTCTTTAGGGTCGTAAACACAAGTAGTTATAATATGTCCTATTAAAATTGGCTAGTGTCAATTCTTTCATTTATGGAAGAATATTCATTAATTTCATTTTTCTTTTTTTAACATATATGGACTGATGTCACTGCAGCGCCTCTGACCGGGAGGTCCGAGGTTCGTGTCCTTACAGCGGCACGATTTTCGACACTAGCTTTTCAGTTAGGTCGAATTCAGTCGCTGTCTGGAGGAGAATTCTAGCGGCCGGCTGCTCTGATCGATAGTTTTCCGTGGTTTGTCCGATCAACACTGAATGCTGGAGCAGTAACCTACCAAACGGGTCACGAACCGCGCGCGATCTTTCCTTCCTCTTCCTTGTTCTATCCTCTCCCCTTACACACACACACACACACACTTACACTAACATGCACTACACTACCACATATTCCGGGAGACCGGTCGGGAGCTTAGAGCTTGTCCCGGCTGAGGCGGTGCCCCGCTGGTGGGAGAGTCCTGGTTAGGGGGAAACCCCGCTAGCCGACGGTAGGTCGGCACCGGATCTCGCCATCCAGCGGGGGAAGATCACCGCCATCTCACGAGAAAAAGCATGCAGTACATTTACGGGAGTAATGACCAAAGCAGTTGACGCTCCCGGAAACACGAAAAAATCAATCAATCAACAAATATGGCTACTCCACTACTCACGCGTATTGTTTAAGAGACTCCGTTGAATATCATTGTTTACTAATTAACATCTTTTTTATCTTTTCAACTTTTACTTGGTTTATTTTATGACGACGATGTCAATTAATCTCCCGATTAGTTTGGAGTCAAACTCTTCTTTGCTTATCTATTCCTTTCACATTCGTAGTTAAATTTTTGTTCGATTCTTCATTCCAAATCGATTATTTTCATTCCTTGTTCATTTCATTGAACCGACGGGTAATTAATCTTGAAGTGTATAATATGCAAAAAATCCCGATTGCATAACAGGTGCTTTGAAATGTAGATTTGATGATAGGACTACCTTCATAGCTACCAGGCCAGATTAATAATATTTCTGGTCACTGTCCATAGGAAGACTACCTTCATGGGGCAACCCCTGCGAGGCCATCTTCGTCATGTCGGATGTTTCTTTTCTCGACGTCTTGCCGTTGCCATCCTCTTCTGGAGGAATTTTTTGTCCTATGCATCTCATTCGAACTGCCCGGTAAGGGAAGCCCTATAGGCAGCTACGCTTTCATCTGCGTAGCTCTCATGGTCACGGAGCACTCAAGCCTCACCACGAACGTCAAGTTTAAGTACTCTCTAGGCAAACACTGATATCTGGTGGATTGCTAGATACGGGGAAGGAATACATCATGTCCGCCACATGTTTTTTCCTCCCAATCGTGAAAATTAAACAAGGCCTAGGCGTCGGGACACCACAAACTAACAGGTAAGTTGTACGAAGTGAAACAAATTCCAAATACATGGATTAATTGATTTGTAATGAATCCATCAATATATTTTACTCTTCAAAATCATCTTCATTGATTCAGACTAAAACACAAAGCATTAGAGAACTCTTCAGTACACATGAATATTTCTAGTTCTATCATTCAACGTTTTAGAAATGTCGGGAGTTTAATCGCATGGATTGTATTGTGTATGCTAATATTGCGCGATGACAATGCACTACATCATCATTCTACACGCAACAAACCATAGGATCAGTAAATAACCTACATCGTATCCAACAATTTGTTCTCTTCTATCCATTAAACCGTATAATTGGCGTAAATATCCCCTTTCGTGGTGCGTGAGGAGCTAAAATGGCTAAATTAGGGGCTCTCTAGATAGCGGTATTCGAAAGGAAGGAACGGCTTAATGGTAAGTGTGGCTAAATTGAGGACTTTTGCAGTAAAAAGGAACGTAAGGTTTCTTACACAGAAGCTAATATTATTTGGATAGACTTCATTGGTTTAACATTTTCAGAGTGATGAGAAATCAGTCATTCAATAGCCGATTTGAAATCACCAGTTTGTCTGGTTTTCGTCAAATTGTCTAGGAATTTCACTTTCTCTAAATCATTTTTCTCTAACCCCAAACATTTTCACCTCTTCTCAAAGGAATGTGAACAGACGAGGATGGATTTCTAATTTTACGTAGTTCATTTCTTTAGATTTCGTTTTAAAATTTCAATTTTGTCGTTCTCAAACTCACTTTACAATTAACAAAATCATTACTTGTTTTATTTTCACGTGAATATATTTGCCCCTTGTATCTCACAATAAATTAATTGATATTATCTATCAGATGTACATGGGGTTTTGGGGAAAACATTAAATTATATATCCCCGTTGCCCATTCAGTTAACATTAATTTGCTTTGAACAACGGTTTCAATTGTAACAAGTTTCAACCAGAGAGAGTATAATTGCACTTTTACGTCCTTCGAAAAAGCAGGTCTCAAAATTTTGCTTTTGCTTTTAATTAATTCTAGTACATAATAAGAAGAGCATTAATAGGTACTATTTCTTCCGAAGGATTTTAATAATTTGAACCATCTTTCACAGACTTAAGAGAAAAAATAAGAGGATGTGTGCTTCACTTTGGATGCATCTTGATGATTTTCAGTAGCTTCTGAAAATATTTTTGAAATCGTATAGGGGTAGCTCTAAGTAAAATGGTTCTTTCTTCTGTTGAAAGGGAAATATTTTGTTTCATACGGGAATGGCACCCGAATTTCTTACTTCCATCTACATAAGAAGAGGCATAGGTATATTAATTATATACTAACAAATTGAAATGCAGCATATGACTTTAATACACTCACCTCCTAAAACACATTTGTGTAGAGGTTGATCACCTCAGAAAGTATATCACGACGACGTAACAGATATATATGTGGTTTATACGAAATTCTGTTTCCGCAGTGTAGCACAGATATACAAAAAATACTAGGATCTAATGATTTAGAACTCAGTATAAAATACAAAAAGTGTAAAAATGCACAAGAATCAGCGTAGGTGTTACATTCGTACACATACTAGTTTTTTTCACAAAATTGTACATGACATTTTTTAAAGCCAAATCTTTTGAAACATATTTTACTCGTATTTAAGAAAAAAAAGATTGATCATCAATATTATGCTTTTGCGATGTTAATGTTTTGCAATTTTCGAAAATACACGGATTTTTGCGAAAATGAGATGAGCACACATTTTGTTACAGTGTAATTCTACATACGAGAAAAAACTGGAGCAATTTTTGAGAAAACATTTTTAACAAATGTCTATTTTGGCGCAAAATACGCAAAAACAATATTTTCGAAAAATTTAGACATGGTCGTTTTTCCAGATTTGACTATTAAGAACAGATTTCATTCAGAAAAAACTCTGTATTCAATATTGTAGTTGTAGAAGGAATCGAAAAAAATTGAATTTTTACAATTTTCGAAAACTCAGGTATTTTAACGAAATGAGACCTGCGCCACTTTTCAATTCTATCTGAAGACGACGTTATCTGAAGACGACGTTAAATCAAAACATTTTGAGCCACTTATGAGAAAATTTTGTAATTATTGCTGACGCACGGTTTTGAGTTTGTTTTGATTTTTCGGGGAAAGTCAATTTTAGAGAAAATTGTTTGAACAGTTTAAGAGTTGACCACAGACGGTCAGGCAGCAAGGCAGACATACAGACGTTTTGAAGTCAATAGATTTTTCGGTATAAAGGACCCAAGAAACATGGATTCTGACTACGCAGGGAGGATTCTGACGCGAGGAAGTAATTTATTTGACTTTGGGACAACATTTATCCACTTTTTCGTTACGAGGGCCCACAATACGATATTTCTGGAAAAAAAAGTCGCCGATTTCCGCCGCAGCATTACAATACTTTCTCTTTTCCACCTACATACATAGGAATGTGAGAAAGTAAAACTGTTCGCGCATATACACAACGTACACCTTTACACAAATTCAACGTTTACAACCAAACGAATTTGAAGTTCTTGATTTCTAGCTCATTTTTTCAGCTCATTCATTTTTTTCTTTGGATGTGACCATTTCACAAGAAATGTACTCCCGACGACTTGGATGGTCGAAATGGCTAAAAGCGTGTTCTGACTCCGCGCTTCGGCCTGGAGGGTCGCGGGCTCGAATCTCGCCTTAGACATGATTGTTCGATACCTGTCATGTATATGTTGTCGCGGAGAACCTCGCGTTCCGCTGCCCCGAGATCAGAGGAGCTCGCAAGTATGTTGGTGACTAGTGTATAGCCGAATATGCGTCCGATTGGGATGTAGAGGTTAATCGGTAGTTGGCTGGATAAAAGCTCTAGAAAACTAGTGGTGCGAAAGCAGCACGTACTCTCTTGCCCGTACTTTCACGCAAAATTACTCAAAAAGTACTTAAATTTTCGAAAAATTGTACAAGATCTTATATCAATATCTATCTTTAAGAAACAGATTTCCTTAAGGGAAACATCTCTGTCTAATATTTTAGTTGTAAGAATACTCCAAAAAACTTTTGAACTTTTCAATATTCGACCAATATTCGAAAAATCGGGGTTTTCAACGAACACGAGACCTACACCATTCTCTTCACATTATCCAACAACAAAATGTAATTAATAATGATGAAATAATTTTTTGAAAATTTTGAAAATGTCTCAGATGCTTTATATAAAGTACCCCAAAAATTAAAATAACGGTTTCAAATTCAAGGGACCGCGAAACCAGCCAGATCGATTCGGGAATATCAATTTTGTAGAAAATCAACTAACCGTTTAGCCGCTAGCGTTGTTTACACACGGACAGACATACATTTGACCGTCATTCGATTTTTCAGTATTAAGGACCCACAAAACATGGTTTCTGGCTACACCACGCGTTAGAGGATTTTTTTTAAAAAAAGGCAACTGGATTTATCCACTTTTTCATTACCAGGGCCCTGTAATAAGAGTGTTTCGGCCGGAAATTCGCCGTTTTTCGCGCAACATAACATAACTTTCTCTCTACTGCATAAGCGGTAGCGAAAAATTAAAAAGTACCCTACGACGTCTGTCCGGATTACCGTAACTGTGTAGAAAATAGAGAGAATGGGAAGGGAAAAATCGCTGCTGTCCGTGGCCCAATGTAAGGGGTTTATTTTCAGCATCCACCCGGAAATGTTCAGAAAATCCGATCCGAACAGTTGACTTGCGAACTCGATCCCGCAAGTCGCCACAAACTCTCTGAAGGTCAAGCAAATTTCCAGCAATCCCCAGGTATCGAACCCACGATCTGCCAGTCGTCGGGACTCGAAAGTTATGATCTTAACTAATGATGCTTACAACCTTTCATCAAGTGCTCATTAAATGGATTCTTTTACCCGAAAAGTTAATACACTAATACTATGTTTGGTCGTTTTTCTCGTCCAGCATTTATTTTATTGTCATTCATGTATACCATTGACTCTCGGATACGGTATTCCACGAAAATATTGATTGAAATTATACATTATTCTATACACTAGAAACTTTCTTTCGCTTTGCCTTGGATTTACTAGATTTGTCCACGTCTGTAAATTTAACTTTTTTTACGGTTTCCGTCACTCTCTCATGTTTTCCACGTGGCCTTCGGCGAATAGTGTCGAAAGGAGCGTCTCAATTTCACGCTCGAAATGGGTGAAGTCGAGCGCGGTCGCATTAAGCCGCGCGGTGGAGCTCGAAGTTCGCATCCCCGCAACGCCCCTGCGGGCCCCGTGGGCATTGGGATGGGCGCGGAGAGGAGCTTGGCGGCCCACCTGGCGCACTGCTGTCAATAGAGCGGTCGCAAAGAACGGCGAACGGCGCCGCCGCCACCGCCGCCGCAGTCGCCACTTTCACGCCGCGCGCCGGCGTCTTGTTTTGGGCGAACTTGTGTGTGCACAGCGGAAGTTCACAGCCATTTTCGTTTTCTCCTCTTTAGACGGTACAGGTCGCAGGATTCTGACCGTCTTTTCAGCTAAAGGATCCCAAGTGTCTTTAGAAAGAATGGGTGAAAGATTTCGAGTGTCTTAAACTCTATTTCAAACTACTAAAAATACATGAAAATTGATTGATAAGTGATTCCGGGCGCGTCTACTTCTAAGGCCATTAATTCCCTAAATATAGTGTTTTTATGGCAGGAGGTGGTGGGATCTTTCCCCGTGGGATGGCGAGATCCGGTGCGACCTACGTCGGATTGCGGGGATTTTCCCTAAGCAGGCTTACTAGCGTGGCACCGCCTCAGCCGCAACAGCTCTAGGCTCCCGACAACTGTGGTAGTGTAGTGCATGTGTGTAAGTAAGAGGTGAGGAAAGGAGAACGAAGGGCAAAGAAAGATCGCGCGCGGTCCATGACACGTTTGTTAGGGAACTGCTCCAGCATTCGCCTGGTGTGGATAGAGAAATCACGGAAAACTAGCGATCACAGAAGTCGGCCGATAGATTTATTTTCCAGACAGCGACTGAAATAGACGTAGCTTACAAGTTAGTGTCAAAACCCTGCCACTGCCGGGACTCGAACCCTAGGACATCCCGATCAGAGGCCCTGCAATGACATCAGTAAATACCCTGAGCCACCTCTGGCGGTATGAGGATTGATGATGTTCGAAAACCGAGTACTTAAGAATTAATGGTACAATTAAGAAATGTCTAAATTGTAAATGGGGACAGACGACTCCAACAGATGGGAGAGAAATCATAGGCACATACATTTTATATTACAAGATTGTTAAGATAATGTACATTATCCTCACATGTGGCACGCTTAGATAAATTCGTGTTTTCAAAGGATATTTGAATGTCTTCCATCTGAGGGATGACGGGCGGGTAGACCTCGTCAACGATACTGAGAGAGAAGGTAAGGAGAATGCTGAGGGAGACATTCGTGAATTGGGTACCATCTATCATTCGACGCTCATGGCCCAAGATATAAAGGAATCACTACGGAGTCCAAAATATTGGAAATGCCACAAGAAGTACGATATTGTACATATTATTCGTAACAAAATTTATATTTCTTCGTAGAATTCATACGTCGGATATAACAGTCAAAATGCTCGGCGGAATCATCGTGGGAGCGAGAGCCGCAAAAGAACAAAACTTAAACCGGTAAACAATGTATTCAATGTGAAGAAATTAAAGTGTTCAGTTCACATAAATGTGGGTATTTGCTCGCCTTGAGAATGATAATTAAAAATTACGATAGTTAACTCAAGGAGAACGCATGAAACAAAAACGGTTAAAATGTTACAAGGGTGAGACAAAAACTGAAACAATTATTCTTATATTAAAATATTTTTGGAACTGAAACCTAAGGAAATTGCTTTTGTTGCGGTTTTTTATTTTTGTTTCTGTTGTTCATGCTTTCATTCAATATCTGTAGAGCTCACGTGTTGACCAGTGGCTTGATTGTTATCTACTAAGGTAAATTTTTACTCACCTAATTTCAAACAACCTTAATTCACCTAAAATTCGACACCCTCTCAAAAGAACTGAAATTTCTTACGTTTGCAGTCACGAAAATAGCATGAATCCATTTTCTGTAACACTGAGTCATGCATGTTTGGTCCCATTTCGCCTTTTGATTCCAAATGGCTAATCCGATATTGCACAGAACGTGGAGAAGAGCATTCCCTAACTAGACAAACAGGCAATAGCAGATCAGTCACTTCTTTACAGCAAATCCAGACGGACCGGTTCTTCCTGACAGCCGTGGGTCTGTGGCCGGTGACCGGCGCGGCGCGACGCCCGCCCGGCGGCCTTGCGGGCCCGACCCAGCTGTAACGTCCGCCGCCCCCGCCCGCTTCCCCACCTCTGCTACCCGCCACCCTCGCCGCCGCCTCTGCCACCACCACTGCCCTCCGCGCCCGCCCTCGCAGCTCACCTCCTTCGCCCCTCCGCCCCGCCACACCACCACCCTCCGCCTAACTGCTCCGCAGTCCGCCGCCCACTGTCCACTGCCCCGCCGCCCTTGCCCTGCCGCACTCCACTCCGCTGCCCGCCGCCCGCCGCCCGCCGCCCGCCGCCCGCCGCCCGCCGCCCGCCGCCCGCCGCCCGCCGCCCGCCGCCCGCCGCCCGCCGCCCGCCGCCCGCCGCCCGCCGCCCGCCGCCCGCTGCGGACTGCGCCGCCCCGCTGCCCGCCGCCGTGATGGACGAGCGCCTACCTCGCAGGCCTCGCGGCGCGCTCACGCGCCCGATCGCTCGCCGCTCGCTGCTCGGCGCGCGGAGGTCGCGGTTGCGCATGCTCGCCGCACGCGAGCTGACCGCCACGCATCACTTTCAGTGACCTGGATGAGCTGCGAGCGGCGGTGGTGAGGCGGGGCTGATGGTCTGCGGTGGCTCGGCTGAGGCGGGAACGGCAGCTGTCAGGAGATATTGGTTGTAGAGAACGGATTTTCACTTCGGGGAAATCTTATCCCCGTCATAGTCATCGCTTGTTAATATAAAGGTACGCTTTAGGCACTTTTTGTACATAAGGTTAATGTGTAATGATAACAACACCTGTGTGGTATCGAGGCTGTTGGTAGGGTTTGATTTGATTTATTTAGTCAGAAAACAGTAAAAACTGTAAGTGTGGGTTTAGCCACGTGCATCAGATGGTTGTCGTAGGATGAAAGTAAGACGTTGACGAGACTTTAATCAGCTACGACGGTGTTGTGGCTGGTGACGGAAGCGCAGTCGGCGATAGGCCCTTCCGCAGCCCGTGAAGCAGAGCGTCTGTCGCGAAGCGCCCCCGCACGGCGGAGCAAGGCAGGCTCCTCTCCGAGGGAACGAGCGCTCCGGCGAAAGGCGTGCGCTGCTAGCGCGGCTGACCAATGAGTTCTGGGAACGAAAGGAAGCTCCGGCGCGGCGAGATGGCGCAAAACGCTCGAGTGGCAACCCAACGGTTCAGGAAATATTTGAGATTGTGAAACCTCATTTCTTTCTATTTGTATATTATGTAGATGAGCGGTTCCTTGAATATGTTCGCCAGAAACAGACTGTCAGTACGGAAGTGGTTAAATAACGTAAGGTCAGTTTTCGTAACCTTGGTCACTTCTTCACACATCACACTTTCATTCGACTCCAGTATAAGCCCAGTAAAAGATGCTCAAACACGAAAAGAAAGAGGGTGAGGGTGAAAGAGAAATAAAATTCTGCCGGGCATAAAATAAAATCGAAAAACGTGCCAATTGTATGAATGAAAGGAAGGATGCACTACAAAGGAAAAAAGAATGTACACGTAAAAATAAGCATTCAGAGTAAAAAATGTATAAAATCACACAAACTATACTTTTCACTCATACGCCAGGTACAATTTTTCTGGTTTTACCAATAGATAACCGAATCAATAAACAAATTATTTTCTCTACCTGAACTGCACAATTTTCTTTCTTCTGGAAGGTGGACAGTGAATTTCCCTGAGCACATGTGAGAGCAGAAGGTCGGTCGGGGAAGAGGCGAGCGGCATGGGGCGTGGGGCGAGGCGCCGTCGCCCCGGGGGCGGTGACGCAACGGGGGTCGCGGGGGCGCGGTGAACGGCGGCCAGCGCCCGTCATGGGAGTGGCGAGGCTCCCGCTCCCGCGCCCGCCCCCGCCCCGCCTTCGCCACGCCTCTGCCCCGCCGCCAGTTCCTATCTGTGGAAAGCGTCCATTTCGAGCAGCGATCGCGAGGTCGCATCTCGGCGGGCCGCCCACGGCCGCCGACCCGCGGAAGGGAAGACGGCGTTCGTGGAGCTATTATTCTTCGGCGGGACGCGGTGGGAAGTTCCACCAGCATCCGCAGAGGTTCGGGGTTTTTAGCGTTTGCGAAGGAATTGTTCGCGTAACCGGTAGACATCAAGTCTGCTAATGTCTTTCTGAATGAGATGGTAAATTAGCAGACATGTTTTGTGTACAGTTAAAATTATTTTCACTATTTCCCTAACTAATTCAAGTGTTTATTGCAAGATATTAAAAAAATGCAAGAAATTAAAACGAACTGAATAAGTTGCTTCTTTCCGTCGTTTTAATTAATATTTTGCATGTGTGAACCATATTACCCATAATTAAGACATGGCAATCTAATAAGAGAAAATATTGTAATCGTGCGTCAGAAAACGGCGCTATCGCCTAAGCAGTTCAGACGATTTTCTCCAAAATTGATTTTCACCGAAATTGACAAACTTCAGGCCCTGCAGTTCCAAAAAGATATTTTGATTTTTGGGGGTATTTTACTTCAAGCCTCAACTTTTCAAAATTTTCTCAAAAATGGTTCTAATTTTTTTAATTAAACTTTACCCTCAGAGTAAAGAACACTTATAAAAATGACGTAGATCTAATTATCATTGAAATCACTGATTTTCCGAAAATTTCAATAGTTGAAATTTTGTAGGCCTTTTTTACAAATACGACATTGAAGATTGAGATTTTTTCTAAACGAAATCTTGCCTTCAAAACTGTTGTAATACGGCCATGAACAATTTTTTGGAAACTTAAATAGTTTTCTCGTAATTTTGCGTGAAATATAGGCAATTTGATACTTAATGCTCAAACATATTTGATTAATAATACTGTCAACGCTCGTTCTCTATTTACGAACAGTAAATTACGTACACAATATTGTAATACAGTATTACAGTATTACAATTATACTATATGTAATTTCAAACATTTCAAAAGTGCAAGAAATATAAGTAAAATAGGATTACTTTGTCGCCGCAGAAGTTTCTTCGTGGAACGTAGTTGTATTTCGGATGTTGGGCAGCATTCGTGAGTCCCGTAAAGTAAACTAAACAGTGCTTTGACTTGCTTGAAATCCCACGCTACCGAGGGAGTCACCCGAAGCGGTTGTCCAGCTGCTCTATATGCGACATCTTCTCCTGCTGTTCACGTGAACTCCGACGATTTTGTCTGCTGGAGTGAAGAAACTCATATAACCTATTATTTCTTTTTGTTATTTTTTCTTAATTGTTAATGCGCCGAATTCAATGAAGAGAAATTTAAGTATTGTGCAAACAACGTTTACGAGAGGACATGTGAAGATAAAATAAGGAAGGCTCAATCCTCAAGCAAGACCTCAAGTTCACCCATAAGATGTCTTCCCATGAAGAGGAGACTAAGAGACAGAAGTCAGCAGTGACAAATTTTCTGTTCGCAAATCCGACGATAGCATAAACTAGTCGTTCGACGAATATCCGATTGGGTCAAAGGCACAGGCTGTTGCATCCCTGCTAGGGTCCCACATACTAGCAACAACTTAAATAATGTGGATGCATATGGTTTCAAAGAGAATGATTCTGTGTTTGTCAACTTTCATTGCACGGGTTTCCGTGGACTAAATCACACCTGACGCATACAGCATAATGGTGCGAACGAAAATGTATGCAAGTTGGGCAACCCATCCGTATGAACTATTATACTCTAAAACCAAAGTCTTGTAAGTCACTGACATTCTGGAGCTAGTGAAGAACTGAAGGCGGTTCAAGATTAAAGATCTACATTAAGCTGCCCAAATATTGAAACCATATGATTCATACAGGAATGCTCCTACCAAAATGCCAACTTGAGACTTTGCCAAGTGCAATCCTAAGACTGATCATTTTATTTATGTAAGGGGCTCCTACATGACAAAACAACATTGTGTACTGATTGTACATCAAGGTAACTTTGATGGAATATGTTGACTTTGTGATACTAATTACTCTAGCGCATCTCAGGGCGAATTAAAGCTTGTCACAAAGTAGTCCCACATGGTGGGGTAATTTTTTGTGACAATTTTTAATCTCAATTTCTCTGTATATATTCGAAATTCGGATGCTTACAATGCACGAGTGTGTAGGAAAGGGGCTGACCTACTTACTTCAATAGGTTCGTTTGACCTTAAAATAAAAACCTACTGGGTAATGCAAAAAAAACAACAAACGAAAACAAACAAAATTTTCGTAACAAATAACATCACTTAATATTACTCGATAATCTGAAACCATTGAGGTTCAAACAACAAATTGAGCTCTACAACTTCATTAATATATGTTCTTCCCTCACATATCGTATAGTACTATTTGTCTTGTTTAAAAAAATCGAGACCCTATAAAAGCGTCGCACTTTACATGTGTCACTTACACATTACATGCACATGTACCAAGAACTGAACTCCTTTATCTCACTTGCTTTTACTTCTGAATACTTCGCACTTAAGACGGAACACTTGTGACATCGCTATATGGTCGCAGCTAGTATGATTAAGGAGACAGCTGTCAAAGTTGGCAGCTGCATTTCTCTTCCGTGTACAGAGGTCAGTTTTTTGCCGTGTGGCGCTCTGGGGCAAGCGGGATCAGTGGAACGCACCCGGCTTCGCCGACTCGGCGCAACGAACGCTTAGCCCCAGGGTGCACTGCAACAGAGATATTTAAGTGAGATTATCATGGCCTAATTCATTTCAATATCTCCACCCGGAAATTTACACGCAGTCTGAGTGACAGAGACATACATCAACATGTGTTTCGTGGCAAGATACATTGTGTTATTTGGTTGCATGCTAATTAAATCTGTCGAGGATTACGGAAGAAACGTTTTTAGCATCACTACCTTTAATACAGGACTTGTTAATTGGACAACAATGTCTGTAAATAAAGATAACACCTCCGGATATTTTAAAAAAATCTGCATTTTCATTAAAGAAAATGTTTATTCCGCATATATTAAAAAATTTTCAGTTGTCGAATGTTTCCTTACCTTTTCCAGCTAACTTTGGGAAATGTGTTTTAAAAATCCATAATATGCGCACACTAATAAATTAACGACATGATATGTATAAATTTCATTTTCTAATATTTTCCGTTTGAAAGAATTAACGCGTCTGTAAATACTGAATTATAAAGGCACCTCACGTGTAGAGAAGTTTGTGCACGTGCATGAATGAATGCACGCGCGAGTGACTGCCTTTCTAAATGGATTTTTGTAATATAATATGTGTTTGTTATTTAATAGAATTTCAAAATAAATTAAATTTAATAAGAGTAAAATTAAAGGATAGTTAACCAAGATTGCCCAATATTGTCCACTAAATGGAGATCAAAAGATCCCGGATCCAATGAGGTCTTCCTCATGGTATACTGTAGTTCTCAATGTACTACTTCAGTAGATGTACGGGACGGTCCTTTACAGCCGGCCACACTGCTAGTCACGAACGATCTTTCCTGGAGAACGATGTTCGGCCAGGTGATGTAATGTCTCCTGTTGTAGAACCAACTCACCAAGTTTGAAGTAATTCGATCGATTACTTCTCGAAGCAATTCTTTTATTAAGAGTGTACATAAAAGTGCATTAAGGCAAATTCTGAAATTTGAATTAAAAATTTCTCTTAGTCTCCACCCATTTATAGAAACCTGTTAAGTTACTCCTACCCGGTAACATAGTTCTGAGAGAATTTCCACGTGCTCAGAGATCTGCTGCAACTAGGTCGATATATTTTCAACCTCTTAAACGTTACGCGTCTCGTGTTTCGTACTTTATTATGACTTCGCATTCTCAACGCACCAGTTAAACGCGTCCAATTTCTCCAGACCTTAAATAACTTACTTTAATCAAGTATACATTGTGAAGGAATTAGAGTCCATTTTTAAGGATAAACTTTGTAACAATTTATTTCATAAGCTTAATGTGCAATTGGGGATTTTTGTTCCCATTGTCAAACAGACATACGAGACAACAATCCCCGAAACTGTTACACATTATGCTTATGAAATAAATTGTTACAAAATTTGTCTCTCTATAAATATGGACACTAATTCCTTCTTAATAGATAACTCACTTTTATCCACGTTATTTTTTTAAATACAGAAATATTACAACAAACTAAGGAAAATTTAAATGTTAATATTTCTTTACTCAGCTGAATTACTTGACAATAAGTTCGATTGGTTGGTTAGTAATTCCGGGCGCGTCAACAGCTTAGGTCATTAGTCCCGTAGGTGTAGTGCACGTTTTCCCTCGGGAGATGGCAGTGATCTTTCCGCCTGGATGGCGAGATCCGGCGCCGATCTACTGTTGGCTAGCGGGGTTTCCCCCTAAACAGGACTCTCCCACCAGCGGGGCACCGCCCCAGCCGGAACAAGGTCTAAGCTCCCGACCGGTCTCCCGGAATATATGGTAGTGTAGTGCATGTTAGTGTAAGAGTGTGTGTGCAAGGGGAGAGGATAGGACAAGAAAGAGGAAGGAAAGATCGCGCGCGGTCCGTGGCCCGTTTGGTAGGGTACTTCTCCGGCATTCGCCAGGTGTCGATCGGAGAAACCACTGAAAACTACCGATTAGAGCAGCCGGCCGCTGGAATTCTCCTCCAGACAGCGACTGAATTCGACCTAGCTGAAGAGCTAGTGTCGAAAATCCTGCCTCCGCCAGGACTCGAATCTAGGAC